>CM027851.1:4342928-4562270 GCA_016097595.1 Eucalyptus pumila
CTGTCCAGATTACTCGGTCCACCAGAAAACTACAAACATAGAAGACAAGAGGGAACCGGTGAACCTCATCCAGATTACTAATTTTCATTTGATACCAACCAAATGCAAATCAATCAAAATCTTCGAAAAAAATATTCATCAAATGAAATGCAATTTCAAGTCTTTTAAATCAGTATCTAGACGATCATATCCGTGGAACTGATTATATGCCAAATTTCATCATTGATCCACCGTGCTAGATCAGAACAGAGCTAGATCAGAACAGAAAGTGTGGAGACAAATAACAGAAACGTGGCCTGAAACAGAGGTTGATTTTATTGGTCCATTCTTTTTGTCTCCACGACAAATGCTTCCCAGTGCCAAAAATGGACCATCCAGTTGTGATTCCTTTTCCCTCCATAAATAGAGCTCGCTGCTTTTTCATCTACCCTTTCATTCATTAGCCCAAAGATTCCATCTTAGAAAACCCTATACTTGAAGCTGAATAAAGCTACCGAAACCTAATCCGACCAGACTAATGTGTTAAATGTTAGTCAGTTATCTGAGAAGGGTAAAGTTAGGAAAATTCACCTATCCCCTTGCTCACTGTGCTCGGTGAAATCCAAATTCCACTGGGTGACCCTCTGCATGGCGGCATAACCTCCAGTTGCAAAAGCCCTCAACAGATTCAAAGTAGCAGCAGACTGGCAATATGCTCTGATCATTCTCTGAGGGTCAGGAATTCTTGATTTCTCATCAAACGCATCCCCATTCACATTGTCGCCTCTATAACTCGGCAACTTCACCCCGTTCTTCTCCTCGAAAGGGTCCGACCTCGGCTTTGCAAATTGACCAGCCATCCTCCCGACCTAAACACGCATAATCATTCAAGCAATATCAGAGCAACAGCATTACTCAAACTCTTAGACAGTGTATATACACCATCTCCTAATAGCAAATATTGCAAAGTAAGGACAAAAACGAGCAACTGAAATCGAATATTATCCATGGCGCCGTCCGCAGTATCTGACCTTGACAACGGGCAGTTGGCCTCCGAACATCAGAACGGCCCCCATCTGGAGCAGAATCCTGAAGGTATCACGGATATTGTTCGCGTTGAACTCCTTGAAGCTCTCGGCGCAGTCGCCCCCCTGCAGGAGGAAGGCGTTCCCCATGGCGGCCTCCCCGAGCCGCTCCTCCAGGTTCCTCGCCTCCCCGGCGAACACGATCGGGGGGAAGTCCTCGAGCGTCTTCAGCACCGACTCGAGCTCCCCCTGATCCGGGTACTCGGGCAGCTGCAGCGCCTTCTTGGACCTCCAGCTGTCGACGCTCCATTTCCCGGTCCCCACGGCGGGCTTCGCCGGGGCCGTCGCTGCCGCCGCCGCCGCCGCCGACGACGCCGGGAGCGCGGAGCTCTTCAGCTTCGGCGACTTGTCGGGGACGGCGGGGCTCTTCCCGGGCTCGGGGGAGTGGACGGCGGCGATGCGGCCGGGCGGCGCCGCCGCGGGGAGGAGGGCCTTGGAGAAGGCCTTGGCGGGGATGAGGGAGCTGCCGTAGGCGATCGCCATTGCCGTTTTTCTTGCTCTGCCTTTTCGGGTGGCAATGCGGATTGGAGAGAGATGGAGAGGGAAGGCACGGGAGAGGTACCTGAGGAGATCTGGAGAAACGGCGCGTCGTTTTATAAGGGAGGGAGGGTTAGGTCGGGGTGGTGGTGGTGGGGGGGAGACGGTGGAGGGTGGTGGCTGGTGGAGACGCGGGGGTAGTTGGAAGACGATGGCACGGGAGGTAATTTCGGGGAGGTGTTGGGGGTAAGAGCGGGAGGGAATCGGTCAAGGAGTCAACAGATTTGATTATCCGGGACTTTTTTTTTTAAAAAAAACGGGAAAATTCTTCACCTACACCTACCCTCGTTTTCTGAAAAGGAAGAAAATGTTTTTTTTTTTTTTTTAAGGAATTAGGGGGGAAAAATACCATTTCACTTCCACCAACTAAGCGCCACTCATCGGCTCATCATTAGCGCCTCATGTGGACTATCGTGGTGGTCGGCCGCGCCGAGCCGGATGAGCCGAAGATCGCCACCTGGAGGGCTCGTCAGGGAATTTCGGGATATTCCAAACGCGAAAAATTATCCGAGTGCCAGAATAATAAGATCTCAGATCGGGTGAAAAATTAAAAATATTAGACAATTCTAGTAGGTTCTAAATTACCGATTTTCTTCGACGACCCACCTTGATTTGACACGCAACCCGTTTGCCTAAATTAAGATGCGTTGAATCATGTATTGCTTAAATGAAACTGGTAAACTTATAGGTCTTGAAGTGCTACGTGGCCGCCAGTCAAACCAATCATTAAGAAGGGAGTTCCAGCAACTTATTTCCTCTCCTAAAGTCGAAATGAAAATTGCTGATCGATAAATAAGTTTGCAAAATGAGGATACATTTCAATTCTCATGTAATCATTGAAGTTGCTAGCTCATAGATTAATTCTCATTCCACGTATCTCAAAATTCATTTGGACCCCTTCCATCTCATTCCGTTTGCCTCGGTATCGCATGGCAAGTAAGATCTTAGAGTTTTATGTCATTCCATTCCCTTGTTTTATCTCTATTACTTAATTTTAAATAAATAATTTTGGTGTAACATATACTTACGCATATTCTCTCGAAAAGTTCCATATTTTCAACTTATCCTCAAATTATCAAGGGAAATGAGAGAAGGATATCACTTAATTATGGACAAGTCAAGTGATGTGTGATGGGGTGAGTTGGACGCACCCGCATCATCAAGTCATCCATAAACTCTAATTTCACATTTTTCTTAGGATTCGTCATTTAGGCGATCCAACCTTAACTAAAATCACCCCCAATTCTATGTCCACTCGACTCTCTCCTTCACCTCATTATACCAAAAACGAAAAACTCTCATCCCCATTCCTACACGCCAGAATCATCATTGCTCATCCCCATTCCTACACGCCAGAATCATCATTGCTCATTGTCTAGGGGACTTGCTTGATGCAAAAATCATCTGAACAAGGTTAGATGGTACAAGATTTCTTCCCTACGTGATAAGTTGCAAAGCGTCGAATCAGATGGATGATGGAGACGAAGCCAATCGAGCCCTTGGTGACTCGAGGCGCTGCCCAAGCCACGACCGAAACTCGCTTGTCTATAATCGCTTACGATCCGCTGACATGGTCCGAAATTTAGGGTTTTTGGCTTCTCGGTAAGCACGAAGACTGTTCAATCAAGACGTGTAAGAAAGCATAATTCTTCCCAAGATTCCTCGTTACCACCGCCGGCAGCGGGGCTCTCTAGACTTTCGTAGTCGCGAATGTCGGGGGAGGACCATCGGGGAGTCACTTCAACTCGTGCAGCCACCTACCCTCTTCAATAAAATAAACATTATATACAAATCGAAAATCTTGCAAGGGAGGAATTTAAGTTAGTGTTGGTCCCACCTTAATCGACTCGCCTAATCATGATGGGATACATATAATTGCACTTATCCTTTCTTTAATCATTTTTTTCCCTCTTGTGTGTAAAACATTTAGCAATTATGATTAATCAATCAATCAATCTCTCTCTCCCCAACCCATTTTCCCTCTATCATAAAGCTTGATTCTTTGTTTCGATTCCCATCTTAACAGATTAACTCTCGCCCTCCCTCATGGGTTGTGGTCCTTGCCCAACATAGCCGTGCCGAGCTCTAACCTAGTTTAAGCGGGACATGTCATGTTGCCAAAAGGTCCTTTTTCACGTGCATTTCTCATGCTTGTGCTTTGCTCGTATTGGATTGGAGATAATATATTTTGCTAAGTAACGGTGCGATTATTTCACTAAAATACTTCACGACAAAGGAAAGTATTTTTCGTGGAAATCATTTTATAGAGCTACAAAACATAAGAATCTATTGTGACTTTCAAATATGGTTGGAGAAATATGAGATGTAGATTGTAGAGGAAACGATAGAATAAAGATCATATGCAAGCTATTTTTTAGGGTTGCAAAAACTAGGAATTTCAAGACTCGCCAAAATGGCCTTTGCTAATCACTACTCAAGAAGTCCCGAACACCTCATCAACACATAAATAAAAAATAAAAAAATCAACAGAAGTAAAACAATTCCGGGCAATCATATAGCAAAAAGTCGAGACTTTCTTTAGGATATTATGGCAAATTTAATGACACATATTAACGGTCAAAGATATACGAGCATCATAGCCAATTAAAAAATTAAAAGCATTTCTCATCTCCATTCTAAATCTTTCCTTTTTTTTATACTTACCAAGAAGTTAGCTTTCTCGGTGGACGCGTGCATCCACAAAGCCTTCACGCATCGATTTGTAACGTCGAACAACTTAATTTGGTGACGATGAGTCACTATTAACCAAAAAAGCAAAACTTGGCTTAATATCCCGTCTTCTTTTTGAAGACGAAAGTGGTTAGGTGAAGGATAAGATTGAAGAAGAAGTGGTTCAAAAGCTGGTTTAGGAAAAAACAATGGGCAGGAATGGTTAAAAGGTACATGGACAAAAGGACGGTGTACCCACAGGAATCTGCAATACCTAGCAGAAGTTCATGATCTAGCAAATACATTCTGGTTATGGAGTAACTCTAGTTGCAAGGCATCACGAGCCACGGATAACATACCAATCATTCGTTAGAGCTAAACATTGGCATAATGTAGAACATCGCGTAGGTATCCTGATGATTTGGCCAGAAAATCCTAGTAATAGAATGGCAACCCTTTGCCTCGCAGCATAATAAATACCCACCCACTCCTGCAAATCACCTTAAGCTCAAGGTCCTAGGAGTCATGCATTGTGGCAAAAACACCATCCACATGCTCCATGTTATGGTCCCCGTTCGCGCCAGCTCAAGACACCCGGGAAAGTCTTCATGATCCGAATCGGTCCAACAAAAGCATTTGCATTTGTATTAAACCTGTCAAAATGGGTCATAAATCCATTTCTTCACCTATATTTGACCCGATTCACTTATTTGACAACCCCAATTCCTACAAATTAGTAATCTTGGTCAATAGAAGGCCCTAGAATCTTCAGTTTGGGCAACCTATCTTTGAGTAACTTCTCATCTAGTTTCAAATCTCAGCAACTTGTAATGTCTGATAGCCAAGCTCAAGAAAATCGAAAGGATCACAAGAACACTTTCCATGGCGATGAATTGGTCGAACATCTAGGATGCGTTTGATAACATTTTTGTTCTGTGAAACAAATTTTTTTTTTCAAAAACACTTTTTTCTATTTTTATTTTCGAGAATAGTTTCTAAGCATTTGATAAATAAACACAATTTATGTTCTTATGAGAGAAATGCGCTTGGTACGACTCCCAATATTTTTATGACTTATAATTTCTTTTTAATTTATTAATAATTTTATTACATTTTTCTTTTTTTCTTTTTCTTCTCTTTCCTCCAATTGGTCACCGACCAACAATCAACCAAACAAGGGCCGACGAGGTCACCCTGAGCCTCACCGTGACTGGGTGAGGCGACCTTGCCTGGCCATTGGCGAGCTCGGCCTCGCCAAATCTGGGCGAGTCGAGCCTCACCTAGCCTCGACGAGGCTTGAGGGGGACTCACCAATGGCCAGCGAGGCTCGCGGTGTCTAGGCGAGGCTTGGGGGGGTGGGGGCTTGCCAATGGCCGGCGAGCTCAGGGCAACCTCACCGAGGGCTGTCGAGGCTCTGAGGAGGTTGCCGGGCCTTGTCTGGCCGATTGCCAATTGGTGCCAAGGCCATAACTAGCTAGGGGAAGAAGAGAGGAAGAGAATGGGGAAAAAAAAAAAAAAAAAGCTTGATTCTTGGTTCTTATTTATGGAGTTGTTCTCGGGAACAAGAAATAATTTATTTATTTATTTTTTGTTTATGTTCTAAATGTGTTCTAGGAACAAAAAAAAACTTATTAAACGCATTTTTATTCTAGTAGCTCCGACATTCTTGCAAAATAGCACGCACCTCCTTATTTCTCGAGCTATTGTCGGGTACAATATTCCAGCATACACATTGCGGTGCAGTGTGGCTTGAGCGCTCTACAATTCTTTGCACTAGCCTTGTAGGCAGTAGCTATTGTGATAGCCTCATCTCTTGTCCCAAATCGCCTAGGAGGGAGGTCTTGGTTAGCTTATAAGGCTTGGGTCCCTCTAACCTGTGTAACGTGTTTTAAAGCCATGAGGGAAAAGACCGTGGCTGGGATGGCGGTGCGTCCGCGCCAGGGCGGGTGACCCAAAACGGAGAATATTACACAGTGGGGCCCGAGATGTTACAAGTGGTATCAGAGTTGACTCCCGACCGCGTGTGGGACCACAGCTCAAATGCTGTTCTGACGCCCATGGGGCCATAGCGAGGACGCTGTTCTGTTAAGAGGTGGAGAGTGTGATAGCCTCATCTCTTGTGCCACATTGCCTAGGGAGGGACTCTTGTCCCACATCGCCTAGGGAGGGAGGTCTTGGTTAGCTTATAAGGCTTGGGTCCCTCTAACCTGTGTAACGCTTTTTAAAGCCATGAGGGAAAAGATTATGGCTGGGATGGCGGTGCGTCCGCGCTAAGGCGGGTGACCTAAAGCGGACAATATTACATAGTGGGGCCCGGGATGTTACAAGTGGTATCAGAGCCGACTCCCGACCGCGTGTGGGACCACAGCTCGAATGCTGTTATGATGCCCATGGGGCCATAGCGAGGACGCAATTCTGTTAAGAGGTGGAGAGTGTAACAACCTCCTCTCTTATCCACTTGTAACATCCCGAGCCCCACTGTGTAATATTGTCCGCTTTGGATCACCCGCCTTGGCGCGGACGAACCGCCATCCCACTGTGTAATATTGTCCGCTTTGGATCACGGCCCGGCTTTAAAACACATTACACAAGTTAGGGGGACCAAAACACGTTAAGTTGACCAAGCCTTATAAGCTCCCTCCCTAGGCGATGTGGGACAAGAGATGAGGCTATCACACTCTCCTTGTAACATCCCGAGCCCCAAGCCTTATAAGCTGACCAAGACCTCTCTCCTTAGGCGATGTGGGACAAGAGATGAGGCTATCACACTCTCCTTGTAACATCCCGAGCCCCACTGTGTAATATTGTCCGCTTTGGGTCACCCGCCCTGGCGTGGACGAACCGCCATCCCAGCCACGGTCTTTTCCCTCACGGCTTTAAAACGCGTTATACAGGTTAGGGGGACCAAAGCCTTATAAGCTGACCAAGACCTCCCTCCCTAGGTGATGTGGGACAAGAGATGAGACTATCACACTCTCCACCTCTTAACAGAACAACGTCCTCACTGTGGCCCCACGGGCGTCAGAACAGCATCCGAGCTGTGGTCCCACACGCAGTCAAGAGTCGACTCTGATACCACTTGTAACATCTCGAGCCCCACTGTGTAATCTTGTCCCACATCGCCTAGGGAGGGAGGTCTTAGTGGTATCAGAGCCGACTCCCAACTGCGTGTGGGACCACAGCTCGAATGCTATTTTTACGCCTGTGGGGCCACAGTGAGGACGTTGTTCTGTTAAGAGGTGGAGAGTGTGATAGCCTCATCTCTTGCCTCACACCGCCTAGGGAGGGAGGTCTTGGTTAACTTATAAGGCTTGGGTCCTCTAACCTGTGTAACGCGTTTTAAAGCCGTGAGGAAAAAGACCGTGGGGGATGGCGGTGCGTTCGCATCAGGGCGGGTGACTCAAAGCGGACAATATTACACAGTGGACCCGGGATGTTACAGCTGCAATCGTAGCTCAAGTCCAGAAAAAGTGACCATCCTAATTTTCGCAGCACTATGTTCAGCTATCGCATCAGTTACGGAGCATCTGGCACCTTCCGTATCTTAAAAGAGAACTCACTATATAATCAACTAAAAGCTCGATGAGAGGCAACTGTGATTTTGCAACTAGTCGGAAATAGACTGCACATCACGAACACATACAGTCTATCACCAAAGAAAAGCCGAAAACGCCTTGCTCGGATGATTGAGGAACCAAAACCTAATCGTTCAGAAAGATCCCCACTTCTTCCCACCAGCATTCAGAGCATGCGATCAATGTGCTCTGGCCACCGGCCCATGCACCATTTCTCGAGGTCTATCTCTTGCCAGAGGTCGGGTGCACGCGCTGCTGCACACCATGTTTTGCAGACTCCGGGCATGGCGGTCAGCTTGTCGCAAAGCAGATAGGTCTTCTGAGGTTAGACCTAACTCCTCAGGTGTCAGTTCACTGCAGGCTGATGTCTTCGTGTTCGCCTTATTTCTGCTGTAACATCAAAAGGATTCAAATATTTAGATGAAAGCTTAATCCCCAATCCATGTAACAAGGATCGGCAAACATGCAATCACATATCAAAGCAAAAGGCATACTGAATTCTAAGACTCAGTTTCGAATCACTCCCGTCTAGAATGCTCAAATGGTTATCTGCTTTACTTTAATTTCCTTTCATCAAGATAACGATTCTCAAGTAATCTTCTCTAAACTACCTGAAAAGCAAGTCCCATTCAATATACAACTAATCACTAACAGCTCGAAATGCACCGGGAACCATTTCATTCCCAAATTGAGTTCCATATTTTTCGTATTTTGGTTGTTGTTAGGGGTGGTCAATAGGCGAGTCTAGACGAGCTCGAATGTTAGGCTCAATATATTGCTTTAGGCGGTCCATAATTCAAAACAGGTATAAGAATGTTTGGCCAAGCTGGACCGGGCCAAAGTGGGGCGGGTCGCGCTTTCTAATGTAAGGACGTTGGTCAAACAGGCCATTTGTATTTCAGATCCGGGCGGGCCTAGCGGCCCATGCCTTTAGGCCCTGCTAATTCAATTGCTCCCACTGTATGTTGGTCATTATTGATCAGTCGGATCTCTTATTTTACACATAGATTAGCAAGTGATATGAACTTTAATAGCGGCACACAAATAAAAAATGATTGTCATGCATTCATTTATGTATATATGCTAAGGTTCCATGAATTTAAATATTTATGTTTGTGTTAAGCTTTTGCCTTGTAGATAGCTATCGACATGCTTTTTCAATCTAATTTTGTCGATTTATGTGAAATGGTAAAAATCAGAGAATTACCACCACACTAAGTGGTGCTCTGGCTTCGGGCTTTCTCCCCCTCACGAAGGAGAGAAGTTCGAATCCCCATCACGTCGCAAGTGGACTTATCCGCTTCACGGGAGTGGTGGGTTCCTCCGTGGGCCCTAAAGTTTGCCCGTCGACTATTGGCTTACGAGTTTCCCTAGATCATCAAAAAAAAATTAGAGAATCCAATTAATATATATATATATATTTAACTATGGGTATTCGGGAAAATCTGTTACCACACACACATGTAAGTGCGTTAAAAATGAATTTAATAAAGAAAGAAACGATGTGATTTGAGTACTAACAGCAAGGCATTTATGTTAATCAATTTAAGTTACCATTTCCTCCATTATTTGGTAACATATAGTTGTTATACACTTTTACCCAACGTGTGAATAACTCACTGAAATTTTGGGTGGAATTTTAGAGATTGAAAGATGCGTTTAAATTTACTTTATGACGTAAAGAGATGAGTGGGAGGGCGAAATAGGGTATTCAACATAGCCATCATAATAGCCATCATCCCTTAAGCTTTAATATTAGGGTTCCTGATGATTATTCAATTTGAATTATAACCACTCGTGCGATAACTCTAAGTTTCAATGCTGATGCGGTCGTCTTCGCAATTTATGAGCATATTAGTAGCTGAGAGGTGTTTTCAGATAAAATGAAGCATATTCAATGTTGATGCGGTTGTTTTCGCAAGTTTCAGGAGTGGGTTTTGACTTCCACGCTCTGTAAGAGGCAGGACAAAAGTCTGAGAGTGAGTGTAGAATAGGAATAGAGTAGGATTGTCCAAAAAAAAAAAAATGCATGAATAGATTAGAGCACCGTTCATTTGCATTCAACATAATACTGGATTGGCGTAATGCTGATCATTTTGTCCATATTATAATAAATCGAAAGTTTTCATTATTCCATAAATCAAATTATTCCACATATGGTTGCAACTCCCTATACATTTTTACATTCCTTCTCATCTGTATTCGCAGAATCTACACTCGCACAAAACACGAACGACAAAGTAAGTACAACTTTCCCCAGACATTTCCGAAAAAGCTTCATAACCTACGAACTCTTTTTAGGCTTTTCAGGATAACGACTCACACGGGGGTCTCGCACGCGGAGGTCTTCGGGTCCCACATGGCCGGCACCAGAAACTTGCGGCCATTAACGCCGATCACGTTGTAACTCGCTCCCGTCGTCTTGTCCGCCAGCAGCTGGCCGGGATACCCCGGGTACGCGCCCTTCCCGAAGATGCCCGTGCACGCGCTCACCGCCTCCAGCGGTGCCGCCGCGTCCCCCTGGTAGTACCCGTCGTTGAAGGGGTTCGTCACCGCCCCCGCCAGCACCGTCGCCAGGTTGATCACCATCCCGTCGACCCCGACGTCGCCGCTCGGCGCCACCAGCGGCGGCGTCTGCGGCCCGTACTGCGGCTGGTGGAACGGCCAGGCGCACTGCCCGGGGCACTGGCTGACCGCGTTCCCCACCCACGCGTACGTGTACCGGGACTTCCCGGCCGCGCCGGAGCCGTGGGTGCCGCACCGGCTCATGCAGAACCCGTCGACGGCCACGTCGGCGGAGGTCAGCACGAGGTTGATCGCGAGCGCCCGGGCCTTGATGCTCTTGTACCCGGCCTTCGAGGCCAGCGCCGCCAGCTGCCCCGTCTTCAGCGACTTGCCGAGGGAGTACCTCTCGTCGAGGATCTGGGTCCCGACGGCGAGGTTGGAGGGGCCGCCCTTGTAGCGCGCGGTGGTGCTCCACCACGAGGAGACGGTGGGGGGCCGGGAGGCGGCCGGGGCGGCGGAGAGGGAGTGGAGGAAGTCGAGGACGACGGCGCGCTGGGCGGGGGAGAAGGCGCCGTACCAGAGGAGGTTGAGGGTGACGTTACCCTTGAGGAGGGGGCCGTTGTGGTACTTGAGGACGAGGGGCTGCTGCTGGACGAGGGCGGGGGTGGCCGGGCGCGGGCCGAGGCAGCAGAGGATCGCGAGGACCGGTAAAGCGAGGCTGGCAAAGCTACTGTGGCTCGAGGAAGCCATTGTTTTTCTGAGAGAAGAGCGAGAACGAGAACGAGGCTGAGGCTGAGGCTGAGGCTGAGGCTGAGAGATTGATATGTTTGGTTGATGATGGACAAGAGGAGCGGCCATGTATTTATACTGAAGAGGAAGGTGGAGTTGAGTGCGAGCTGGTGCGTGCGGGCAGGGGCATAGCTGGCTTCGAAAGAGAAAAGAGAGCGAGGAGGAAGCATCTCGGGAGCGAGCGAGAAAGACAAGACGCGTTCGATGGGTTTGACGGGTTCGGAGGGTCAAAACTCAAAAGGGCGTTCTTGCTTTCGGCCCGGGTTCGAGCTGGGGTCGACATCTTCTAGGACCCAACACGGGAAAACGCGACCTTTACAGGATGCGAACCGGACTCAAATCAAAAGAGCATCGCTACGCCTGTCCAACATGTAAATCGGATATAGAAAGGTGGTGCAAACGAATAAATTTTATGGTGGAATCATTTCCTTTTTAAAAAGTCTAACTCAAGAGCTGTAAATCATCTCGGCACACACGAGATCAGCACCGCCTAATACGTCTGGACTTGGCTTTTAAGAATGACCAGTAAATTCTTAATTGAGATGAAATTCTAGAACGGTTTATCGAGAAGAGTCAAGGCTGCCCTTGGCGGGCGTTTTCCCTGGGGGTTCCCCTGTTCTAATCCGCTGGGAGACAGGCTGCTATATTGTATTATGGGGTCGTATTTTTTTTTTCCATGTATTATTTATTTCCTGGGGACTGAATAAAATAATAATGGAATTCATTGCCGATCCTGACGACTTGGCTGACTTAATTGGACCCCCTTGCGAAGCCCCCGAATTTGGTTTTGTTGACTGACGAGACAAACTCCAACCTTTTTCTCAGGTCCATCTCACCTAGAAACTTTTGCAGATTATCAAAGTCAAGTCGCATTTGGAGCCTAAAGCAAATCTCCATCATCATATCCACTCCGCTATCATGAGCACGCCACGCACTTGCTACCGATCATATTTCCGATGAAAAAATGACATGAATAATTTCTGCCTTTTAATCAAAGATGCAATATAATTTTTAAAATTTTAATTTATTTATCGTGATTTTTAAACTATAATTCAATATGTAATGTGATCCCTTGAACTTTTAATACTTCCTATGTGATTGAATATAATCCTTAAATTATACGAAAATATTCAATGTTATCGTTGAACTTGAATTACTAAAAATGATAATATTGAAAATTTTCATATAGTTCAGAAATTAAATTCAACATCAAAAAATCTAAAGATCACATTGTATAAATTAAAAGGTCAGTAACCATCAAGCACTATGTTCTCGAGAACAATTTATGCTCGGAAATAGTTTTTATTTTTTTAAATAAGTTTCTAAGCATTCGAATGCGATTAATACAATTGGCAAACAAAATTATGACATAGAATTTCTTTTAATTTTTAATATTTTTTAAAGATTTTTCTTTTTTCTTCTTCTTCTTCCTCCTTTAACTGGTTATTGGGCCTTAGCAATGGTCGGTGAGGTGCCGAACCTCATCTCTAGCCAGTCGAGGAGGAGGAGGGAGGAGGAAGAACAAGAAGTTACTAGACCTCATCTTGGTTTCAAACATTGTTTTCGGGAACAAAGAAGAACATGACTTAATTACATAAATTATTTCCTAAACAAAGAAGTAACTTTTTTTTTTTTTTTTACTTCGGTTTCATAAATTATTTCCGGTAACAAAGAAGTAACTTTTAAAAAAATTAGCTGATGGTACCAAATGACTTTTTGTTCTTTTTTGTTAAAAATTGTTTATTTACTTTTTCGTTTCTGCTCCAAATCTATTATGTGAAATAGAAAACTTAACTGATATTACCAAATCGATTTCTATTTTTCTTAATTCCAAGGAACAAAATAATTGAAATAATTAAGAATTAGCAGGTTATCAAATATGGCGTCCGTGTCATTTATCATATTCCCAATGGATGCTTTATAACGCGAAACTATCATAACTTCCGTATATGTCTACATGTAATCTAAGCACTGGATCCTTTTGAATCTTTTCTCCTTTCTTACCTATAGTAGTGAGGTTCCCGATGCATCGTTAGATGTGTTCAGATATACAATTCGCGCCCTTCTTTTCACACCTGCAAAGTCGTTAAGGGAAAAATACGGTTGCGTACTGTATCCAAATATCTAGCTGGATATCGGCGCGCGAAGTTTCCCTTGTGTACACTCCATTTCCATGACCAAAGCCCTGCTTAGGCACGGCTAGGGCTATGGGACATTATTGCACGCATAAACGATACGGACGGGACGACGGAGGAGGCAAAGAAGACCACATGACATGATAAAGGCTAAGGAGCTGTTAAGAGAGGCGGAGCCACATCGGGCTTCGTCAGGAGAAAGGAACGAAAGGAGTTTAATGCCGCGGACGACTTTTGCGTGGAAAAAGGAGAATTGCCCACTTGAGATCGGACCCCCCACCCCGCCCTACGGTTTGTCATTTCGGGCAGAGAACGAAACGCTCCCCTCAACACTCAATTCCATTTACATGGACGGGCTGCGCGTCCGCTTTGATTACGCGTCGCGAATGGGCAATTGCTGTTGCGCGTCTGTATCATGAGGTCAGCGTCTCCTCTCTCGCTCTTCGCGTGCGGGGCTGTACTCATGCAGGCGCGCGATAACTATGGCCTGGGGCTCGCGATGGGGTGGTTGACTAGAACAGCTTGCCGACTATGGTTGAATGCTTTCGTGTATGTCTTCGGGATTGGTTGGCCAATCCAAACCATTTTCACCAAGACAATCGAGAGTTGAACTGCGGTGTTGGTTGAAGTTTGGAAGAGTGATTTGCGTTGGTTTAGCATTTTGGATTCGATTTTGTTCAAGATGCTCTCGCGAAATCGACCTTGTCGTTTGGCCTTGACCCGGCCTTTGAGCTGGCAAGGCGACGGCATGCGGAGTGGAGAGGGGATGACATGGTGTTGGTGGGTTGTTGAACTGAGCAAGCCTCTTGAGCGATTTGGTTAAAGATGCAAGTAAAGTTAAAAGTATTTTTTTTTTTCTTTTCCTAAAATTTGTACAATAACTTAGTGGTCTCCAGGCTGTTTCCACATTGTGGAAATTACCAGAAGCAACTATTTCCAAGCACTATACTAAAGTCAATGAGTAAGAGTCTCGATATGTGATGAATGAAATCCAAACAGGGAAGGAATTCATACGTCTAATTGGAGAAGATAAAGTAGTTTTTGTATATGCTCGCCAAACAATCGGCCCACTTTGGAGATAGGGGTGGGGGCCCAGAACAGGGATTGGTTCCTGGGAATAGGGGAAAAAAAAACTATATATGATTTATATATGTGATCTGACAAATTAGAGTGAGTAAGAAAGAATAATATTATAACTGTGCAATCTTAAACAACAACGGGAGTCTAAGAAAATTAGAAAAATTACAGAAAAAACCTTAAACTTATTACACTTATGCAAATTCAATATTAAATATTTTAATGTGGCTAATTTAGTCTTAAACATTTTTAACAATTTATTAATTCAATTCTAATTTTTATAGCAGATTTACCAATTTAGTTTTAAGCATTTTGATGATTTGTCAATTTAATTTTTCTAGCTAATTTTGATACAAAATTGCCGATGTGGATAACTTTTATAATTTTTTTATTTTCTAAATTTTTCCTTTTTCCTCTTTCTTTTTCCCTCCAATGGCCATTGGGAAGGGCAACCTTTGCTACCCAATGAGGGCAACTCTTGCCTAGGCAAGTCAACCCTCACCCGAGGTCGGTAGGGTGTTGAGGCCCTCATTGGTGGGCTAGTGAAGGGAAAAAAAAGAAAATGAAAAAATAGGACAAATTTCAAGAAACTAAAAAAATGCAAAAATTATCTACCTCAATGATTTCCAGTGAATAGTATAGCTAGAATGACTTGATAAAATGTCAAAAGATTTATAACTAAATTAACTAAATTGAAAATTTTAGGGCTAAATTGGTTGAGTGCAATAAGTTTATAATTTTTTTTTTTAGTAATTTCCCCTTTCTAGCAAGCCCTAACTTAGGCTTCATTTGTTTCACAAAAATGAATAACATATAAAATATTTTTCAAAAAATGATGGCTTGTATCGTTTAAAATAATCATCCAATGGAAAGTCTTTTTATTATAAATAACAATTTCTGTCTAAATAATTTTGTGAATGATGAAAATATTTTTTACTTGTTAATTCTTGTGAGTGATTCGAGCAATTATTTTTTTTGGAAGATATTTTGCAAACTATTCGTTTTCCACTTAACAAACACGCCCCTGCCTTTACAATGAAGTTTATCGGCAAAAACTACGGTGAGCTCGATTTTTTTGTCTTTTGTCTTGATATACATGGAAATTGATGCCCTAACCAAGGAGATTACCCAACCTTAACAAAGGGATGGACGAAGGATTTTTCATTTTGCCAATCACGGGGTTCTAAGCCATCGAAGAAATGGTCCTTCAGTCCATAAAAACCCTAGCAAAAAGCCAAGACAAACCCTAGGTCGGTGAAGTCCAAGGCAATAAAGCGCTAGTTAGAAAACACCGGTCGGTGGGAACGGACGAAAGTCGACGATGCACAGCAAATGTCTCCAAGTTGCACAGAGGGTGATGAACGGCGCTTTGCTCCTTGGTAGGTGTTGACTTCAATGACATTTCTCCACCATAATCAATTTGCTAGCAGCATCACCTTAAGGTCGTACTGGCCCAAGTGAATGCTATCCAGTGCGATTTGTGGGGACTGCACGTATATATTATCTACCAAAAAACAAACGGGGTCGAATAAAAGTTGCATCCGTGAAGTTAATTGGCTAGATTTTGGTGGACGGTCGGGGTTTGATGCTTGCAAGAAACCAAATTCAATTTCATTGCAGAGATTCGATGCATGAACGTCCCTCCCTCCCGCCTAAAAGACATGTGTCAAAGCCGCTTGACTAGTTTATCGCGTTGGCTTGTCGAGACCCTGAATTGACAAAAAACCAAAGATCCAAAACCACGTCTTTCTATATAGCGTAGGCCTCGTAGCAATGATTTTAGCGATAAGTATCATCAACTGCCAATCACATCATGGGCTTAACCGAAGTTTTGGAAGGGATCATAGCCCTTCTATAGTGAGTCGTTTACAAAGTCTTGGGCAGCCCGTGACACATACGGTTGAGTAAAGTTTAGATTCGCAAACGTATGCGGTGACACCTTATTCTTTTTAGTTAATTCTAATGATGATGGTTATTGAACTTTAGTACATTGCTCAATAAAATCATTGAATATTAATGTTGAACCACCATGTTGTGAAATTTGACTTTCTTTTTTTGAATTGATGCACTCCGATGGAAAATTTAATCAGATTTTGTACATTTTGCCAGAGAAATTATCAAGAGAGATCCGAGTTTGAGCTTGTCAAGATATCTAATTGGACCTACCTTCACTCAAAAGTTCAAGTTAATGATATAAATGATATTAGAGCCGATGGTTGATTGGTGACTCACTCCCAACGTATAATCTGACTGGGATTTTAATAACCTATAGAATGCCATTACAACCTCCTCCGCTACATTTCACAATAGTTTTCAGATAACTCAGTAAATATTCCACTAGATTATCTTCCATGTCAAATATAATGGGAGCATCTCTATTTGAACGATCCCATATTTTCTTCTCTCTCTCTCATTATACCCCCTCGATGGTAATCAGGAATTGTCGTTTAGAATTTAGCTATTGGCATGTGGCCAGAAATCCGGCCATCTCACGATTCCCTTTTCCTCGTGTTCTATTCCAATCGTTTTTCGGGCCAGGGACATTCCATGATTTACGTGCATCCAATTTAATTAAAAGAGGAGGGTTCGACATTGGGCTCGGTTTGTGGTGCAGTTGAGGGATGGTCCCCCCCTGGGACGGTGGTATGAGGGAAGCAACTGGTGGTGGGCAGTGGGCACAATGGTCGGCTGACTTGTGCTTAAAGGTACGGCGGCTTTGTCGGCCTAAAGTGATGGCCGAGATGGTATTGGCCCAAGGATGGGCCGCTCATGGGCGTTGCGCACGGTGGTGGGCCGGTGGCCTTGGTTGACCGCTGATATGTGGGACGAGTAAAGTGAAAGGGATAATGCATGGAATGGGTATAGTGCGACCGAAAGTTTGGAGTATCCGAAAATTACCCAACTCTAGCACTTCCACTAGCAGATGACAGCTCATCCATATAATTCAAAACTGAAAACAACCCCCCCCAAAAAAAGGGGTGGGTGGGGGTCGGTGGAAGTGTTCTCGGGGCAAAGGCATGCGTGTGGAATTGGTAGAATTGAGGCAAGGGCTGCCGGAGGCAGTGGAGCCATTCCAAAGTGCACCGGAACCGACGTGAGGCCACTCGGTCCTACGCTTGATGTGCATGGGAGTTGCATCTTTCAAAGGATGAGATCGACTAGGCTCATATGATTCCGATGCAATCCGAGAGTTTCTTGAGGTGGTGATGATTGGAGGCAGAGGATCTCGGGTGTTGGCTGAAGGCTTCGATGGCGGCACGTCGGTAGGCTTGGGCAATCCGATAGAGATAGAATAGTTTTTTTCTTTTTTTTTTCCTTTTGCATGCTTAAATGTTAGATAGTTGTGAGATAGCTAGTACGAGTACCTAGAGGGGGGGTGAATAGGTATACAAACAATTTCTCGAAGCTTGCACGATATTTAAACAATTAGAGAATTTGCAACAGTTAAAAATTCAATCGCAAGACCGAGTAAGGGAAAGAGAGAATTGAACACTCGGTTTATAGTGGTTCGGCTTGATTCAAGCCTACGTCCACTCTTACAGACCGACAAAGGATTGGCTGGATTCCACTATAATCAAAGAGTTGTTACGTGTTGATCTTCCTTGATTTCTAGGTGTAGATGATCTACCACACTCACTCAAGGCGTCACCAAGTATAAACACTCTCGATATACAATTTCGCTCGATCTCAACTAACAATCAAGGATCTTCGACTCGGAATTTTTCTATCGATCACACTCTTAAAACAACTAGAACGTCTTCCTTTTATACTCCTTCATGCCATCATAGCCGTTGGCACTTACCAAAGGAATTCCTCCAATTTACCCGTTGGACGGAATCAATCAAGAAGATCATCCGAGCTATATAAGGAATCGATGATAGCCCATCAATCTGTTCGCCCATACAATCAGGATCTCGGTTTCCAAGAATAGAATAATCCAAGATTTATTTCGTCGACCATCGGATCTTCAATCGATCTTAGATAAGAATTAAAGAATCCGAAATGATTATCCAACCAAAGAATCTATTCCAGAGGATAGGATCAAATCCTCAACCATAAACCTCGGCTTTGGATTTTCTTCAACACCGGTTTAGAAAGAGCTGTCGGTGAGAATAATTTTGAGTCTTGAGTCTTGAGTCTTGAGTCTTGAGTCTTGAGATAACAAAGTCTTGAGACTATAAAGTCTTGAGACTTTAACTATCGATATCCGGACTTAGACGATAGAAATGTTTTGTCGAGCTTCAAATATTCTGGAAAGATTTCTCCAACAATCTCCCCTTTTTGATGGTGACAAAACTTTCTTGAAGATTTGAACAACTTTGACCTGCAAAAATATTTCTCAAGCAATATGGCTAACTCATAAAGATTAATAAACAACCGAGACTCTGCATCCACAGCAAATTGGTTAGTCTTTCATGAGTAATACCATGTAACAATACTTGATATAAATGCAACCAGTCAAGCATCAAAATCCACACCAATTCAGTCTAACACTCAAGTTCAAGTTCTCAAGTCATACTCAAACATAAATATAAAAGTCGAGAATAAAGTTTGTTCAAATTTGGTTCTCCCCCTTTTTGTCATCATTAAAAGAGGGTGAGAAAGGAGTCATGTCTGCTTGGGAATGCGCACGATCTGGAAATCCCAATGGACGACTACTCCTTGAGCTTCTTCGATCTTCTCGAGATGAGCTACCTCTTCTCTCTTGGCATTGGCTTGAAGTTGCGGAGCGAGGTCTTTGTATTTATCTTCCGGAGAGATCAAGATGCTTGTCCGGCATGCTTCAAAGCTTGGATTTCACGATCCCGAATATATATCTGTTACGCATTTCCGAAGAATATTCATGATACTACGAAGATCTGCGAATCATCCGTCTCGTGTCTTGTCATTGACTTTCTCGGATGGTGAGAATGCGACGATGGCGCTTCGTTCGGTCCGGCAGATTTGGTATCGACGTATCACCTTCTTCGAGCAATTGAGAGATCTCGAACTTCTTACGGGTCTTCGGAGATTGTCTTGGATCTTCGGTAGCATGAGGTGGAGACCTCTCTTGCTCGCTAACTCCCCCTGTCTCTAGGACATCGAAAGGGGAAGAGTGATGATCAATCTCTTGATTTCCCTTCTCTCCAGTTTTTCAGCGGTGTTCTTTTACTTCTTCTCCTTCTTCCTCAACTTCTTTCTCCTTCTCTCTGCGTTCTTCTTCTTCTGCTCTCTGAAGTTACTGTTGGATAAGATACGAACGTCTTGTTCTTGTCGGTCTTTGGAATAGTGGGATCTTCATCATCTTCATCCTCATCCTCATCCTCCGGGATAAGAGTTCTTTTCCTCTTTTTCGATGAAGCACCAATGGCCTTCTTTCCTTTCCTTTTTGAAGCACCGGATTTGGAGATTTCACTTTGAATTTCTCCATTGCCTTGGAGAGTTCTTGCGAGACGCATCTTCATTAACATTTTCAACCCTACCACCATCTTATCACACGTTCGAACACAAAAAGAATGTGGCGTTCAATATTCGGATGTCGAAGATCTTGGTCACCCGAGACCGGGATAAGGCAATTGTCCTTTGTCTTTTGACACCGTGCATGCATATGGAAGAGAATAGTGTGCGGGAGAGAGAACTTCCGTCTGAGTTGATCGCATACATCAATTTTGCTTCGAGAAAGAGACACGAAGTCTTTGAAGTAGACTTAGGTGCGAGACAATTGATCACAATCTTGTGAAGCACAATGTTGATGGCATTCATCCTGGAATAGATAATTTTCTTATCTACATCCCTATCTTTGACAAGATCCGGAGTAGTTCGAGCGGTGAGACTTTGATTGGGAGATACCGTCCCCCGTTCAACTCCAACTATGTCCGCCAACATATTCACATCTACCACATAGACTTTGTCTCGAACACTGAATGAAATTCTATTCGCATCCAAAAAGCTAAGATTTGAATAGAAATAAGCGGTCAGATGATCATACCCGTCTGTAGAGTCAGAGCAGAAAGTCTCAAGTTGAAGCAAATTTAACTTCTCTCTTAGGTTCAAGTTGATAGAATCCGGAAGTCAAAATCGACACTTCTAGGGTTGATTACCCCTCTTTTCATCGTTTTGAAATACACTTTTTCCGATCCTTGGATTTAAACAAATCCATCCGATTTCCTTTCACCTTTGCTTTGCCACACCCATTTTAGGTTTAAATTCAAGGAACATTTTGTCATCATCGTTCCCGTCAATCAGATTTTGTCCCGGCATACGAGGATCTCTTGGAATGTTCGCAAGAGCTTCCTCTGCTTTTCCTTTCGGGCAATTCCCAATTCCTCCATTTTCTTGAAAAACGATACTCATTCCCATAATTTTTGTCCTTAAGGAAGTCATCTATATAGTTCAATGGAGTACCTGTGCTTTTCAATGCACGATAAAGATTATACAAAAAGGAGGGCTTTTGAACTCTTCTTGGGTCGGCATCCTCGATTATCTCTTCTTCCGATTGTGACTTGCACCTTGTGGGGTAGGAGATCTTTGAATGACGTGGAGGAGAGCGAATCGGACTTTGTCGCTGACTTGTTAAGTCTTCTTCCTCGATAAGATCGAAATGAGTCGGTCCCTTCTTCATTCTTTGTGGTCCCCTTTTGCGATTCTAGATGATTTCCTCGAAGACGACATCTTTCTTTGTCTATTGGAGGATTCCTTCACTTGCTTTCCCAAGAAAAATGACCACTTTCTCGACGATGAACAAAGAGTAGAAACAGTATCGAGAGGAGAGTGCTTTTTAGGGTTTTGAAAATTGGGGAAAGAGAAAAACTGTTTATATATATATATATATCTCAGTTTTGAAAAAGGAAGTTCAATCAGTGCAAGGAAAGTGAACGATCACTACTTTTCAAAATCAATAACTGCCAAAATTATTAAACAAAAGATCGTACCTTTTCGAGTTAATATGACAATTAGTACCTTTTACAACTTACGGTCTTTAGCCACGAATGTATGCGAGTCTCGGGACTTAGAGTCGAGTCTTAGAGTTGGTGAGTCTCTAGACTTTAACTTCTTCAAGCTTCAAAATGTTGAGTCTCGGCGGATAAAGTCAAACCGATTCTTCTCCAAAGGCTTTGTGAATATGTCCGCTAGTTGACTTTTTGAATCAACAAATTGAATCGAGATTTCTCCATTTTGAATATGATCTCTAATAAAGTGATGTCGAATCTCAATATGCTTTGCTCTTGAATGTAGGATTGGATTTTTGGTGAGATTTATCGCCTTTGGTGTTGTCACATCGATTTACGTGCATGAGTCTTCAATGCCAAAGTCTTGTAGGCATTTGTTTTATCCATAGAATTTGCGAGCGACTTCCAAGAGCTACATACTCTTTTTGTCATTGAAAGAGCTACGATTTGCTTCCTCGAAAACCAAGACACCGTTCTGTTTCCAAGTAGTTGACAAGTTCCGAAGTGCTCTTTCTATCGACTTCTACGCAACCGGCCGGATCTCGCATCCGAGTATCCTAGAAGATTAAAGTCTCCCCTCTTTGGATACCAAAGACCGATGCTTGAAGATGAAGCAACGTATTTGATAATTCGTTTCACGGCAATGAGATGTGATTCTCTAGGATCTGATTGAAACCTAGCACAGATACAAACACTAAACAAAATATCGGTCTAGAAGCGATAAGATAAAGAAGTGAACCGATCATGCTCTGTACAGCTTTTGATCTACTTTCTTCCCTTCTTCATCCTTGTCTATCTTCTCGAGAACATGACATTGGTATGTCGATCTTTTTGCATTTTTCCAATCCAAACCTTTTGACAAGATCATTCGCATATTTTTCTTGATGGATGAAAGTTCCTTCCTTCATTTGTTTCACTTGGAGTCCAAGAAAGAATGTTAACTCTCCCATCATACTCATTTCAAATTCATCCCGCATAGACTTAGAAAATTTCTTGCAAAGACTTTCATTAGAGGATCCAAATATAATGTCATCAACATATATTTGAACAAGTAAAAAAGTTTTTGTTTTCCTTTTTGATAAACAAAGTAGTATCTACTTTACCTTTGACAAAACCATTTTGTAATAAAAACTTACTTAGTCTCGTCGTACCAAGCTCGAGGTGCTTGCTTTAGACCATACGAGCCTTTTCGGTCAAGACGAGTCGGGCTTCTTTGGGTCTTCAAATCCGGCGGTTGTTCCACATAAACTTCCTCATGGATAAATCCATTTAGGAAAGCACTTTTGACGTCCATTTGGAATAACCTGAAATTTTTGTAACAAGCAAACGCAAGTAATAGACGAATAGCTTCTAACCTTGCAACGGGTGCGTAAGTCTCGTCATAGTCTATTCCTTCTTCTTGCGTATACCCTTTGGCCACGAGTCTTGCTTTGTTTCGTACGACTTTTCCTTTTCGTTCATTTTGTTCACGAATACCCATTTGGTTCCAATAACAGTTTTACCTTTTGGTTTAGATGTCAATTCCCGAGACATCATTGATGTTGAACTGTCGAGCTCTTCTTGCATAGCTTGATCCAGCTTTCATCGATAAAGCTTCTTCTATGCTTTTGGTTCAATTTCGAGAGATGAGAGCCACGGCACTAGATTCTTCATGCCTCTTTGATCTGGTGCGGATTCCTTCATTAAGTTCGCCAATAATAAGATCTTTGGGATGACCGGATTTGTGCTTCCAGTTACCGAGTTGATGATCTCTTTCTTTATTTGATTCTCCATGAGCGTCTTGATGATGGACTTCCGAGAATCGAGATGCTTCTTGAGATGTAGACATTTGAAGATCTAGAGCGGATTCGGTCTCTTCGTCGAGTCTTTGGATTCATCTTGCACGAGTCTTGGAATTTGACATTCACGATTCTTCTACGGTGGCTTTTTTGTTGTAGACTCGTAGGCTTTGCTTGATGTAGAATATCCAAGGAAGATGCCTTCTTGATCTTTCTTCAAACTTACCAACTCGATCATTTGCATTTTTCAAAATAAAGCATTTGCAACCGAACACATGAAAGTATGAAACAATAGGCTTCTTACCTTTGAACAATTCATAGGGGTTTTATCAAGAATAGGTCTTAGAAAGACTCTATTTATAATATAGCAAGCGGTTAAACGACTTGACCCAAAATCGTGAAGAAATTTTACTTTCAATTAAAAGTGTTCTAGCCATTTCTTGAAGAGATCTATTCTTTCTTTCCACAACTCCATTTTGCTCGAGTATACGGAGAAGAAAACATGTGATTAACACCAGATTTATCACGAATCTCGTAAAATCTTGATTTTCAAATTCACTTCCATGATCTGTTCTTATACTAGAAATAGCACATCCTTTTCATTTTGAACCTTTTTAGCAAACTTTTCAAAGTACGAAAAGGTTTCGATTTATTTGCAAGAAAATATACCCAGGTAAAACGAGAGTAATCATCTACAATTACTAGACAATATTTCTTACCTCCAATGCTCGGGTTCTTGTTGGTCCGAAGAGATCCATATGAAGCAAGCTGTATTACATGATTAGTAGATACATGATTTATTTGCTTAAATGAATTTCTTACCTGCTTTCCCGAATGCATGGAGTGCATAAGTCGAGACTTTTGGTATGGCGGTTTAGGTAGACCTCGAACAAGCTTGCTTTGAAGAGATTTTGGCTAATTGCTTCTTGTTGATATGGCCAAGTTTTCTGTGCCATAGAATTGCTTCATCTTGAATTGAGATTAAGCATTGTTCTTCATTTGGCTTTACATCAAGGAGGTAGATGTTTCCATGCCTTCGACCCATGAAAGACCGAGTCGAATCTTTGCTAATTCCAGAACATATGCCTTCTTGAAAGAAGATCTTGTAACCAGATATCACACAATTGGCTAATCTTTGAGTAGATTGTAGTTGAGTCCTTCCACTAGAGAGACATTGCTTATTGTGAGATTTCCAATTTTCGCAATTCCGAATCCCACAATACTTCCTTTGCTATTTCCTCCGAATGAAACTTTTCCACCATTTACTTTAATAAGCTTTATGAAACATTTTGAGTCTCATCGTCATGTGTCTTGAGCATCCGTCGAATCTACACTTTACTTTTTTTTGACGAGACACGCATTCAAAAAAGAGTCTCAAGCTTTCTTTGGTACCCAAATTTTCTTGGGTCCTTTGGTGTTAGTAGGATGAGCATTATTAGGCCATACTCTCTTAACAGCTTCCAAACCATAGGACACTCTTTTTCAAAATGATCCTGATCTGTTACACTTAGAACACCTTAAAGCATTTCAACCTACGGCTTTACAAAAACTCTTTTGAAATGATTTTTATAAGCTTCTCTCGATGGTCTTTTCTTAATTCTTTCTTTTACTTTCGGAAAATCAATCAAAGGGATTGTTTCAGCTGTCATACCTAGACTGACTTATTGAAGTAAGGTCTTTGGATTGAAAGGACTTTTTCAAGTTTTTCGGACCCTATTGAAAATTTCTTTGAAATATTTGATAAATCAGTTTTTAAGAAAGCATTTTCTTTTGAAAGATTGTCTTCACTTTCTTTAAGAGTAGAAACATTCAAGTCTAAATTTTTTACCTTTTCTTCTAAAATATTTTCCTTTTGTTTTAAAACTGAGTTTTCCTTTTAAGTTCGGAAATCTTTTTAAGAGATGTCTTAAGACTAAAACATAACTCATTAATATATTTAGAGACTTTGACAGGGATTTTGTAATCACTTACCTCAAATTCACTGTCAGTCGATCCAGTCTCGAGTCCGATTACGCCATTAGACACGAGTTGGCATATTCCTCATCACTCTCTTCACACTCTGTATCGCTCCAGGTTTCGGCTTTAAGAGCTTTTCGAAATTTCTCAGCTTTTTCCTCTTTTCTTTTTCGAAGAGGACGGTTAGTCTGATGTGTCCCTTCTTTTTACATTCGAGCAAACTACCTCTTTGTTTGGTTCCTCATCATCAACAGACTTGGTGCTTGTCTCTCGAAAACTTTGTTTCTTTGGGATGAACCTTCTGCCTTTTCTATTCAGTTTTCTGAATCTTCTTATCATGAGGGCGGGCTCCTCATCATCCATATCTTCTTCGAATCTGCATCATCGTAATCATCGTTTGACTTTAGTGCAATAGATTTCTTACCTCTTGGATCTTCGTCTTCATTAATTCGTTCCACTTCGTAAGACCGAAGAGTTCCAATCGATTCGTCTACGAGATAATGGCATGATTCTTTGCGTCTCTCTTATTGAAGTCTTTATATGATTCCAATCCTTGGAGAGTCCACGTAGAAGCTTGTTCACCTTCATGGGATCAGAAATTTTTTTGTCCTTGGTTCTCAAGACCATTGACAATATCGTAAAACGACTAAACATGTCGTTATAGATTCTCCTGGTTTCATTTTTGAAGGATTCATATTGACCAAGAAGAATGTTAATTCTGGTCTCCTTCACTCGATCTGTCCCTTCATAAGTGATATGTAACCTGTCCCCGGACTTCTTTTGCAGACACAAGAAGATATTCTGTTATATTCAGTTGGTGACAAAGCACAATATAAAGAATAAATTGCTTTAGCATCGAGTGCTTGTCTCTTGTTTATTTCTTCTTGAGACATTCCGCTGGTTTCAACAGGTTTCTTTCCCTCTTTCGATTGATTGATGCAGCGGCGGGAGTGATTCCTTTTCCACTACGTCCCATTCCGGAGGATCCTTTGATCGTAGGAAAGCTTTCATCTTGTTCTTCCGGATGTTGTAATCCTTTCCATCGAAGTAGGGAGGTCCGGTATTGCTTTGCCCCTCCATCGGCCCCCCGGTGCTAGCATACTAGCCATGGATCTTTTACTCGAAGTAAAACACTTCAAACAAAGTAAGAACACGGGCTCGATACCAATTGAGATAGCTAGTACGAGTACCTAGAGGGGGGTGAATAGGTATACAAACAATTTCTCGAAGCTTGCACGATATTTAAACAATTAGAGAATTTGCAACAGTTAAAAATTCAATCGCAAGACCGAGTAAGGGAAAGAGAGAATTGAACACTCGGTTTATAGTGGTTCGGCTTGATTCAAGCCTACGTCCACTCTTCTGACCGACCCGATTGGCTGGATTCCACTATAATCAAAGAGTTGTTACGGTGTTGATCTTCCTTGATTTCTAGGTGTAGATGATCTACCACACTCACTCAAGGCGTCACCAAGTATAAACACTCTCGAGTATACAATTTCGCTCGATCTCAACTAACAATCAAGGATCTTCGGACTGAATTTTTCTATCGATCACACTCTTAAAACAACTAGAACGTCTTCCTTTTATACTCCTTCATGCCATCATAGCCGTTGGCACTTACCAAAGGAATTCCTCCAATTTAGCCGTTGGACGGAATCAATCAAGAAGATCATCCGAGCTATATAAGGAATCGATGATAGCCCATCAATCACTTCGCCCATACAATCGATCTCGGTTTCCAAGAATAGAATAATCCAAGATTTATTTCGTCGACCATCGGATCTTCAATCGATCTTAGATAAGAATTAAAGAATCCGAAATGATTATCCAACCAAAGAATCTATTCCGAGAGGATAGGATCAAATCCTCAACCATAAACCTCGGCTTTGGATTTTCTTCAACACCGGTTTAGAAAGACGTCGTGAGAATAATTTTGAGTCTTGAGTCTTGAGTCTTGAGTCTTGAGTCTTGAGATAACAAAGTCTTGAGACTATAAAGTCTTGAGACTTTAACTATCGATATCCAGACTTAGACTGATAGAAATGTTTTGTCAGCTTCAAAATATTCTGGAAAGATTTCTCCAACAAGTTGAACACCTGGAAATTTTTAGAAGTAATTGAGTTCAAACCGGCTTGAACAGCACAAGGAAACTTTGAGACTTTAAGCCCAAAAGAGAGTTTAACTCGATCCAAAATCCACTTGAGATTTTGTTACATTCAATTGTCAAAATCAAAACTGGATCCGCGATCAAGTTCAGGTTGTAGTATTTTCCTAAATCAAGATTCAATCGAGTTTTCGCCCTGAATTCACTTTTCATCATTGCAATCTTTAATCTAATAGCTCAAGGCAATAGATCGCAAAAGGGCCACCAAGTGAATATTTTTATAAAAAAAAAAAAACATGCATATACAAAAACCCCATTAAGAAGATTACCCAAGAGAATCTAATCAATCTGATGGCTGGGAGCGAGAAAGAAAAGGTCGATGAAGCCCTTAGGATGTAGCTGAGCAAGAGAAATGAAGTTAGATTTGAGTGATGACGATGAAGGAAAGGGGAAAGGTGAGAGGATGGTAGTGAGGAAAGAGTCGTCATTTGAAGGCAAGAAATAGGACTTTTGTTTTGACTGAGATAACAAGGACAAAACCAGCGAGAAGTGAAGGTGGTGGTGGAGCTAATTATCAAGAATGGGAGTGACGGCTAAGCGCTTATCCACACTTTATATTGGTTAGCAATGCAATGTATCTCATGTCTAAATTTCGATGTTTATTATCAATTGACACGAATTTTTCTATGAATCGTAGACAACGTTAACAGTTATTTTTACGGGTGGAACTGTGAATTGAAGAAGTATGATGTAATGGCGCATAGAAAATAAAAAAAGTGGTTTGCCTTTCTATTAACTATAATGACAGTAATATACAGCGACCGAAAAAAATAAAAAAAATTAACGAATGAATGAATCAATCTGGGAGCCTCAACGTCATTGCTTCAATCTGTCTCCACTTCCCTCACACCAGCGTCGAACAGGACGACGTGGACGGATCGTAGAGAGCCGGGACCAGGTACTTTCTCCCGTTCATGCCGTGCGCGTTGTAGCTCGCCCCCGTCGCCTCATCCACCTGCAAGTTCCCGGCGTAGCCCGGGTACGCCCCGTTACCGTAGATCCCGGTGCACGCCGACGCCGCCTCCAGCGACGCCCCCGCTTCGCCCTGGTAGTACCCGTTCGAGAAGGGGTTCGTGGCGGTCCCGGCGAGGAGGCCTGCCAAGTTGATCACCATCCCGTCGACGCCGACATCCCCGTTGGGCGCCACCAGCGGCGGGCTCTGCGGGCCGTACTGGGGCTGGTGGAACGGCCACGCGCACTGCCCCGGGCACTGCGTCTCCGAGTTGCCCACCCAGATGTACGCGAACCTCGAGCTCCTGCCCTTGACCTTGACGGAACCGACGGCGGAGTCGTGGGAGCCGCACCGGCTCATGCAGAACCCCTCGACGGCCACGTCGGAAGAGGTGAGCACCACGTTGATGGCGTTCCGCTGTTCGCCCCGGGACGCGAGCTCTATGAGGTGTTTGTTCGTGAGGGACTTCCCGAGGGAGTAGCTCTCGTCGAGGACTTGCCTGCCGGACGAGAGGGTGAGGGAAGGCGTGCGCCTCTTGGAGGAGGAGAGGTGGTAGTACTTGTCGACCGTCTTCCACCAATGTGATACGGATGGAGAGGCCTGAGCCAAAGAAGGGTCGGAGGAGAGGGAGGTGACGAAGTCGGAGACGATGGTGCGCTGGGAGGGCTTGAAGCGGCCGTACCAGATGAGGTTGACGGAGATCTTGCCGGAGAGGAGAGGACCATTGTGGTACTTCATGGGCGGGGACTGGTCTTGGACCAGCTCGGCCAGCCTCCTGGTGGCGGAGGCCATCTGGAGGAGGCAGAGGGCGAGGAATAGCTTTGGAAGAGCTGTCTTAGAAGCGAAGAAGGATGCCATTGTAGTAGCTTGAGTTCTGGGCTAAAGAGTGAGGAAAGGTGAAAGCAGAGCTCGCTTTGTTTAGGTTGTGGGTTGTGTTGAAGGGAGGAGGAGTATTTATAATGGGGTGGGATGAGGGTGATGGTTCGATTATTTTATTTTAGGACTATATATTATAATAATAAATATGAAGTTGGAAACGTAGAAGTGGGGTTAAAGTGCCGGAACCTGCCCGGAAATAGACAAAAGAAGGGCAGCTCATGAATGATGGTTTTGCAATTCCCAGTTGCAGCTTCCCCAGCAAGATTAACAAATGACAAGTCGTGCCCGACTACGCGTTCAATCATTATTTCATTTACGCTCTTAGGACAGCATTTTAAGTAACCAATCACCAAAAAAAAAAAAAAAAAAACGATAATGCTTGATTTACCAATTGCAATTGATATTTTGAACAAAATAATTTCATATCGAATTTTGTTAATTTTTTTTCTAAAATCAGATTATTAGGAGTTCTACTTGAAAACTTAAATTGATAGGCATAAAAACATCACATGTATATAATATATATATATATATATATATATATATATTATCAAATGGTATGCGATATGTTTATAGCTTGACATCTCCTCTCATGTATAAATTCAATTGAAAATTTTGATTAATGGAAATGGACACGCTTGCGAGAAGAGCGGAGCCTGTCTTTGAGTTGGGACTTCATGTTGGAATCCAGACTAGAGTTAATAGTTCCTTTTTTGTGAGCTGTTAGCTGGAATTCAAACGAAAAGTGGGCAATGCAATCCAGCTGAGCGTTGACCGAGAAAAAAAGAAGAAGTCCAGCTTAGCAACAGTCCAATGGACGAAACTGACCATACACTGATCTTTCTCCTTAGCCTTGGAGAAGGGCAGTGGTGCTTCTTCAAAATTTTTATTTTTTGCGAAAAAATTGAAACTTTATTCTCTAATTATATTAACGGCCATGGACATTTCAGGATTTACGTGCGTCCAATTTAATTAATAGAAGTGGCTCGGTTTGTGATGCAGTTAAGAGATGGTCGGCGGAGTGGCAAGACGAAGCCATAGATTTGTGCAGAGGAATGTGGAATGGTGGGGGAGAAATTACCAAAAAAGTATTAAATTTATTGTACTTATGTTAATTCGTTCTAAAACTTTTAATTTGACAAATTGAGTCATATCACTGATGTGAACAATTTATGCAATTTCTATTATTTTTTCTAAATTTATTATTATTGTTTTTTTTTACTTTTCTTTCCCTTTCCTCTACCAATCGTCAAGCCTTGGTGATGGCCGACGACCGGCCACGGGAGACAATTGGTGAGGTTGCAACCTTAGTTGCCCCTCTTTAGATTTGGTGAAAGCGAGTCTCGCTCAAAGTGAACTTGGCCAACCCTTGGTCGACCTTGTTGGCCTTTGGCGAGGGTTAGATGAGGGTCAATGGTCGCCTTGCTGGTCATTGCCTAAGAATGAAAATAAAGACAGAATAAAATTAAAATATAACCAAATTTAAAAACAAAAAATAATGAATTATAAAATTTGTCCATATTAGCCTCGGTTGTACCACGTAATACGGTCACATCCGTGTGAATAATTTCCAGTTAAAATTGGTTAAGTGGACTATATTGGTAAATTTTTAAATAATTTAAAATTAAATTGATTAAATTGAAAGGTTTATGATTGAATTGACATAAATTTATAACTTTTTGGGTAATTTTGGTGCAAGAGAAGCAAGCGGTGGTGGGTAAAATAGTTGGCTGACTTGTGCTTAAAGATATGGCGGCTTTGTCGGCCTGAAATGGTGGTCGATAATATTGGCCCCTGCACGGGACATTCGTGGGTTTTGTGCTACGTGGTGGCCTTGGTTTGATCGATGATATTTATATGGGATGAGTAAAGTGAAAGAGATAACGTAATGCGTGGAATTGTATTGTAAGACCGAAAATTGGGGTTTGTTCTAAGATCATCTAAACTCTAGCACTAACATATGACACATCATCCACATAATTCACAGCTGAGCCCATAAAAAATGAAAAAAAGAAGGCTACGAGAGGCGCGCTGATGGGTGGAAATGGTCTGGGTGCGAAGGCATTTGTGTGGAAGTGGTGGGATGAGATGTGGGGGCACCAGAGGCCGTGGAGCCATTCCAAAATGTGCTAGAATCGATATGAGGTCACTTGATCCTAGGCAAGGCCTGCATGGCACCCGCATCTGTCAAAGAATAAGAACGAGTGGGCTTATATGATTCCAACGCAATCGAGAGTTTTTCTTCTTCTTCTCTTAGAAGTCATTGTGTTCAAATAGGCTCAAATTACATAAGGAAACTTTGAGACTTTGAGCCTTAAAGAATGTAACTCGATTGATGAATCAATTGAGATTTTATTATACTTAAAAGTTAAAATCAAAACATGATCCAACTGAGTTTTCTTTTTTTTTCATGATTTCCCTCTTTAGTCTAGAATCAAAGGCAATTGATATTAAAAGGACCATTTCTATGCCCCAAAAAAAAAAAAAATATCAAAAACCCCATTAAGAAGAATTCCCAAGATGGAATGGGGGATCTGATCAATCAAATGGGTGGGAGTGAGAAAGAGAAGATCGATTAGAACCCATAGGGATATACGTGAAAGCTCAGCGATGGAATGAAAATCTGATTCAAATTTGAGTTATTAGAACCCATAGGGCGTAGCTTGATGCTGAAGGGGGAGGGTGAGAGGATGACGCTGAGGAGAAAGTGGTGATGTGAAAGTGAGGGAGGCCAGTATGATTTGACTCATTTGCTTGTTAATGAATCGCTTTCGTGGGTGCAAAGTCAAAACTCTCAGTCCAATAATTATGCATTTCATTATCGGGCATTAGACAGCTAAGGGAAAAACAAGACTCTTATTTTGACCGAGAGAACAAGGACAAATCAATTTGTCCCTATTTGGTAATGTTATTCTCTATTTTTCTGATATTTTGTTCTCCGGAACAGGAAAAAAAAAAAAAGAAATCCTTTTGATTATGTCGGCTAATTTTTCTATTTGCTGAAATAGATAGGTGGCCAAGGAATACATTTAAAACAAAATTAAGAAATATAAAAAACTTATTTCTCTGTTATCTAGAACAAAAAGAGAAATATGGCCATTTTAGAAAAATAAGCTCAATATAATCAAATGCCTGTCTTTACTAGGGATGATCGGGTCCAAGGTAGGTAAGGTCTAGATCTGGACCTTATACCCGACGCTATTATAACCGGTTCTCTTTTTTTGGATCATGTACCCGACTATGTTTGTATTGAACCCTGTTCCCGACTCACCCTGTTTTTCCGGTCCGGGAATAGGGTTAACCTTATTTATATTAGAACATGTTTTGCATAAAAATTAATGTACATCACTTATATGTAAGATAAAGCGTTTACAATCTTGATCAGCATAAGCACATCCATCACCATAGCAAAGGTTAAAGGTTAAACTAGTTTTAAGGAAAAACAAAAGGCTAGAAGTTTGCTCTCCTTCAAAGGCTCGCCCGTTTTGCAGCAGAACGGTCGCTTACAGTTTATCTCAATGACATAATGCATAATACCATGAATATGGATCATCTAATTTTGTCCCAAACCAACAAGACTGATCTTTGATGTAACTCATACCCACTCCAAGTCAAATAAGTCGCCTAATCAATCAAGAATACTTAATCTCAAAATGATATTTCATACATCACAATAGTCCTGTTGCTAGAGGCAACCAAAGTATCATAATCAGGATTTATCAGGAATAAATCAGTTTCTCTTAGAACATCATCCAGTGCCCCAATGTCATTTCTTTCAAACACATTACAACATAGCCATTCTCCCCTATCCTGGGGATAATTGAAGATGAAATTCCTTGAAATACAATTTCTTCTATTACAAGTTCTTCAATGTGGCACATCTAAAAGTTTAATGGTATTCAGCCATAACTCAATCGAGAATCTATAGAACATGTGGTTGTATGGTGGCGAGGAACACCAATTTCACATGCATTTACTTTGGCCGCGAACCGCAGAGAACAAAGTGACTCACCAATGGAAGAAGGTTTAGGAGAGATGTTAACAAACATCAACGTTTTGGAATCTCCACCCAAACATGGCTGATTTAGACATATAATTAGAATTTTCAGTCTTAAGATATATCAAATCACAAGAATTTTATATGTATTGTGACAATGCAATATCAACACAGCAATTTATCATGATAGGCTGTTGCTTTAAAAAAAAAAAAAAAAAAGGTACAAGTGAGATCCAAATGATGAAGAGAAGAACGGGAAAAGAAAATATACCTGAAGAAGAGTTGTTAGCTTTGAGTTTCCAAAGGGAACATGGTCCTCTCTCTTTGTAAGGGCGAATATAACATCGCTCAAGCATGATAAACTTTTATTGATTGCCTAATTGGCATTGGGAAACAAAGAATTAGGCGCAACAATTAGGCAAAAAGACGTGGTCTTCTTCACAGCCCAACTATGACACGAAATTTAAAATTCTAAGGAGCTCTACAAGAATTTCCCACCTCAAGAAAGTAGGCCCTTACAAAATCACGCCATATTAAGCAAGAAAGGCTGTCCATGTGAAAAGTACACTACCGAATTTGACCCACCATTTCAATGCAAGCACTTTTAGCTCGGAGAGAGAGAGAGAACCTCGGAGTGAGCAATGGTGAAGAGCGCCTGGGTAGTGTTCCTGTATGCCGGGAGGCACACGACTCTACCATCGTTCACTCTCCCACTGACGAATTTGGCGATGGCGTGACGAAGGAAAAGTTGTGAAATGAAGTTTGCGAGTGTGAGTCGTGTGACCGTGAGAGAGCCTGGGAGGTAAAGATATAAACAAATTAGGGTTTTTGATTTTGGGTTGGCTTACAAACCAGTTCTCAAACTGGTTCCCAAACCGGTCCGATCGATCCGATTCTCGAGTCAATAATCCCTCGGAACTAGTTCCCGACTGGTTTCAACTAGAACCGATTCCCGACCCTGTTTTCCAAGTGGGCCGGTCCGGGAACTAGGTTTATGCGGTCTGATTGCACACCCCTAGTCTTTACACAATCGACACAAGTCTAATCTCTTGATCGATATAAGTCCCCATTTTTAGGAATAAAAAATAAAATTAAAATTAAAAAATTAAAAATCAAGGAAAAAAATAGAAATTAGATTTTGAATAGTTTTACTAAATTTTAATGTTAATTCTAGCTTAGAATTACTTTAGCACAAAAAAATATGAAAATATTTTGATGAAAATTGGATTCAAAATTGAATAAGCTTTTAGAGCTTTACTATATGAAATTTTAAATACCATTTTCTTTTAGAAACAATGCTAGATCGCAAAAGCTTGGTGACTTCAAGCAATGTTTGCTATTCTTTTGAAAAGATTTAATACTTGTTTATTGTAATGGTCAAAGATTTACTATCAACCTCCTCATATTATGAGTTATAAACTAATGGGACTCTCTGTTAACTTTTTCAGCCATCCATCTTTGACTAATGATTATGTTGGATTTTCTTATGTCATTTAAGAATATATTGATCACTCATTACAAAAGTCTAATTTGATCTAAACATGAAATGTTAAGTCTCTTTATAATTAAATAAAAAATTGGAAATAAATTTTTTTATGATTGTACCAAATGCATTTATGTTATTTTTCTATTTCGGGAATATAAATTGTGTAATTACTAAACACATTCTTCTGCTCAAAAACTCGTTTAGGGAATATAAGTAAAAAAAATATTTTTGAATATAAATTATTCCTGAAATTAAATATGTTACTAAATGCACCCTTAATACCCTTCCTTTTGGGTTGTGAGAAGACGACGTGCTAGCTGGTGGTGGTGATGGAGCTAATTGTCAAGAATAGTTGTGTTAACTAAGTGCTTATGCACATTTTATGTTTGTTAGCAATGTAGCTCTCATGACTATGTCATGTAATTAATGTCCAAACTTTGATGTTTATCATTAATCGACACAAACTTTCCTATGAATTGTAAATATTATTAACGCTTGTTTCTACTAGTGGATCAATAATGAATTAAAGGAGTATGATGTAACGACATGCTTCATCCATGATTTATATAAGTGACAATGCTTAACTTATGGTCATATAGAAACCCTAACCTCGAGTGAAGTAATTGTAAGATTAATACATTTGAAAATAAGAAAGTTTGCTGTTGTGAAGCCACATTTGTACTAAATGACTCAATCACGTCTGAAATCCTTGGAAAAAGAATATTGGGAGTTGCCATACAAGAAAGTGGTCTTTTTGGGAATTAATGTTAATGGATGTGTCATTGAGTTGGGTAATTTATAAGTAATGTGAGATTTTGGGATTTTACAAACTCTCTAACTTAAAGAATTAACATTAGTGGGAGTGAAGCTAAAATTGTCAAATTAAGGATGGATTAACCCGCTTGCTTTGCACTAGAGAATAAAATTGTAGCATATAAAAGTGGCTTGCCTTTTCTATTAGCTATAATGACTGTAATATACACCAAAAAAAAAAAAAAAGCCAATAAACGAATGAATGAATCAATCCGGTAGCCTAAACGTCATCCTTTCTATCTGTCTCCACTGCCCTCACACCAGCGTCGAACAGGACGACGTGGACGGATCGTAGAGAGCCGGAACCAGGTACTTTCTCCTGTTCACGCCGTGCGCATTGTAGCTCGCCCCCGTCGCCTCATCCACCAGCAAGTTCCCGGCGTAGCCTGGGTAAGCCCCGTTGCCGTAGATCCCGGTGCACGCCGACGCCGCCTCCAGCGACGCCCCCGCCTCGCCCTGGTAGTACCCGTTCGAGAAGGGGTTCGTGGCGGTCCCGGCGAGGAGGCCTGCCAGGTTGATCACCATCCCGTCGACGCCGACGTCACCGTTGGGCGCCACCAGCGGCGGGCTCTGCGGGCCGTACTGGGGCTGGTGGAACGGCCACGCGCACTGCCCGGGGCACTGCGTCTCCGAGTTGCCCACCCAGATGTACGCGAACCTCGAGCTCCTGCCCTTGACCTTGACGGAACCGACGGCTGAGTCGTGGGAGCCGCACCGGCTCATGCAGAACCCCTCGACGGCCACGTCGGAAGAGGTGAGCACCACGTTGATGGCGTTCCGCTGTTCGCCCCGGGACGCGAGCTCTATGAGGTGTTTGTTCGTGAGGGACTTCCCGAGGGAGTAGCTCTCGTCGAGGACTTGCCTCCCGAGCGAGATGGTGAGGGAAGGCGTGCGCCTCTTGGAGGAGGAGAGGTGGTAGTACTTGTCGACCGTCTTCCACCAATGGGATACGGATGGAGAGGCCTGAGCCAAAGAAGGGTCGGAGGAGAGGGAGGTGACGAAGTCGGAAACGATGGTGCGCTGGGAGGGCTTGAAGCGGCCGTACCAGATGAGGTTGACGGAGATCTTGCCGGAGAGGAGAGGGCCATTGTGGTACTTCATGGGCGGGGACTGGTCTTGGACCAGCTCGGCCAGCCTCCTGGTGGCGGAGGCCATCTGGAGGAGGCAGAGGGCGAGGAATAGCTTTGGAAGAGCTGTCTTAGAAGCGAAGAAGGATGCCATTGTAGTAGCTTGAGTTTTGGGCTAAAGAGTGAGGAAAGGTGAAAGCAGAGCTCGCTTTGTTTAGGTTGTGGGTTGTGTTGAAGGGAGGAGGAGTATTTATAATGGGATGGGATGAGGGTGATGGTTCGATTATTTTATTTTAGGACTATATATTATAATAATAAATATGAAGTTGGGAACGTAGAAGTGGGGTTAAAGTGCCGGAACCTGCCCGGAAATAGACAAAAGAAGGGCAGCTCATGAATGATGGTTTTGCAATTCCCAGTTGCAGCTTCCCCAGCAAGATTAACAAATGACTAGTCGTGCCCGACTACGCGTTCAATCATTATTTCATTTACGCTCTTCGTATAGCATTTTAAGTAACCAATCACCAAAAAAAAAAAAAAAAAAAAAAAAAAAAAAAAAAAAAAAAAAAAAAAAAAAAAAAAAAAAAAAAAAAAAAAAAAAAACGATAATGCTTGATTTACCAATTGCAATTGATATTTTGAACAAAATAATATCATATCGAGTTTTGTTAATTTTTTTTCTAAAATCAGATTCTTAAAAAGTTTCGCTTGAAAACTTAAATTGATAGGCATAAAAACATCACATATATACATATATATATATAAATTTTATTATCAAATAGTATGCGATATTTTTATCGCTTGACATCTCCTCTCACGTATAAATTGGATCGAAAATTTTGATTAATGGAAATAGACACGCTTGCGAGAAGAGCGGAGCCTGTCTTTGAGTTGGGACTTCATGTTGGAATCCAGACTAGAGTTACTAGTTCCTTTTTTGTGAGCTGTTAGCTGGAATTCAAACGAAAAGTGGGCAATGCAATCCAGCTGAACTTTGACGGAGAAAAAAGAAAAAAAAAAAGTCCAGCTTAGCTACAGTCCAATGGACGAAACTGACCTTACACTGATCTTTCTCCCTAGCCTTGGAGAAGGGCAGTGATGCTTTTCAAATTTTTTTTTTTTTGGCGAAAAAATTGAAACCTTATTCTCTAATTATATTAACGGCCATGGACATTTCAGGATTTAAGTGCATCCAATTTAATTAATAGAAGTGGCTCGGTTTGTGATGCAGTTAAGAGATGGTTGGCGGAGTGGCAAGACGAAGTGGCAGATTTGTGAAGAGGAATGTGGAATGGTGGCGGGAAAAATTACCAAAAAAATATTAAATTTATTGTACTTATGTTAATTTAGTTCTAGAACTTTTAATTTGACAAATTGAGTCATATCATTGATGTGAACAATTTATGTAATTTCTATTACTTTTTTTCTGAATTTATTATTATTATTATATTTTTCTTTTTTTTTACTTTTCTTTCCTTTTCTTCTACCAGTCGTCAAGCCTTGGATAGGAGACAATTGGTGAGGTTGCAATCTTAGGTGCTGTTTGGTAATCATCCCAATAGTGACTGATTTTGATTTTTTGTTCCCAGGAGCAGTTTGGGAATAGAATCGTGTTTGGTCAGATTTGAAGTAGAATCAAGAATAAAAAAAAAAAAAAAAAAAAAAATTGATTTTTGTTCAAGGAACAAATCTAAGAATCAAGTCTTCTTCCATTTTCCTCTTTTCTTCTTCTTCATCTACTACCATCCCGCGATTGTCATCCGCCGTTCCCCAATGCCATCCATTGCCGTTCGCCAATCGGCCGATAGCGAGCTCGTTGGAGGCTCGCTAGGCCAGGGCGAGGTTCAACGAGCACATCGGAGGCAAGCCCAACCACTGGCGAGATGGGCCTTGCCTAGCCCCGACAAGTCTCGCCCGGCCCCGCAAGACCGGCCCGGCCACTAGCAAGGCTGGGCGAGCCTCACCCAGCTACTGGCGAGGCTCGGTCGACAAGGGCCTATCTTGCCGAGGGTCGAGGATGCTCTGATGAGGTCGCCATCCCTCGTTTGGTCGGTCGCCAAATTGGCGACCAGCCACAAGAAGAAGAAGAAGAATAGGAGAAAAAAGAAAAAAAATAAAAGAAAAAAAAAAGAAATAAGGAAAAAGAATTTAAAAATTAAAAGAAATTGATTTAGGATAGAATCAATAAGCACGATCCCAAACGCAATTCTATTTTATAATCAGAAATTTTGAATAGTTACCAAACGATTTATGCTTAGAAATTGTTCCCAAAAACAGAATAAAAAAGAATAATTTCTTATCAGAATTTATTCTTGGGAATAGAATCATTACTAAACGCACCCTTAGTTGCCCCTCTCTAGATTTGGCGAAAGCGAGTCTTGCTCAAAGTGAACTTGGCCAACCCTTGGTCGACCTTGTTGGCCTTTAGCGAGGATGAGGGTCAAGGGTCACCTCGCCGGTCATTGCCTAAGAATGAAAATAAAGAGAGAATAAAATTAAAATATAACAAAATTCAAAAACAAAAATAATGGATTATAAAATTTGTTCATATTAGCCTTTGTCGTACCATGTAATATAGTCATATCCATGTAAATAATTTCTAGTTAAAATTTGTTAAATGGACTATATTGACAAATTTTTAAATAGTTTAAAATTAAATTAACTAAATTGAAAAGTTTATGATTGAATTGACATAAATTTTTAACTTTTTGGGTAATTTTGGTGCAAGCGAAGCAAGCGGTGGTGGGTAAATAGTTGTTTGACTTGTGCTTAAAGATATGGCGGCTTTGTCGGCCTAAAATGGTGGTCGATAATATTGGCCCCTGCACGGGACATTCGTGGGTTTTGTGCTACGCGGTGGCCTTGGTTTGACCGATGATATTTATATGGGATGAGTAAAGTGAAAGAGATAATGTAATGGGTGGAATTGTATTGTGGGACCGAAAATTGGGGTTTGTTCTAATATCATCTAAACTCTAGCACTAACATATGACACATCATCCATATAATTCACAGCTGAGCCCATATAAAATGAAAAAATGAAGGCTACGAGAGGCGCGCTGATGGGTGGAAATGGTCTCGGTGCGAAGGCATGTGTGTGGAAGTGGTGGGATGAGATGTGGGGCACTGGTGGAGCCATTACAAAATGTGCTAGAATCGACATGAGGCCACTTGATCCTAGGCAAGGCCTCCTAAAAGAATGTGACTTGATTAATGAATCAATTGAGATTTTGTTACATTAAATAGTTAAACTCATAACATGATCCGATCAAGGTCAATTTCTATCCTTCTTTTGGACCAAGATCCAACTGAGTTTTCAGCCTAAATAAATTTTCATGATTTTCCTCTTTATTCTAACAATCAAGGGTAATAGATCTTAAAAGGGCCATTTCTATGCCAAAAAAAAAAAAAAAAAAAAAAAAAAAAAAAAACAAGAAGAAAGAAAAACATGCATATCAAAAACCCCTGGGATGTAGCTGAGCGAGAGAAATGACGTCAGATTTGAGTTATGCCGATGAAGGGGGAAGGTGAGAGGATGACAACGAGGAGAAAGTGGTGATGTAAAAGCAAGAGAGGCCAGTGTGATTCGACTCATTTGCTTGTTAATGAATCGCTTTCGTAGGTGCAAAGCCAAAACTCTCAGTCCAATAATTATGCATTTCATTACCGGGCATTGGACAGCTAAGGGAAAAACAAGACTCTTGTTTTGACCAAGAGAACATCGTCAAATCAATTTGGCCCTATTTGATAATGTTTCTATTTCTTTATTTTTGTTTTGTTTTGTTTCCTAAAACAGAAAAAGAATAGTAACATCATCTAATTTTTATATTTCCAAAAATAGATTGATGGCTAAGGAATATATTTGGAACATAAATAAAAAGTATAAAAAACTATTTCTTTGTTTACACAATCAACATAGGTCCAGTCTCTTGATCCGATCTGAGTCCCAATTTTAGGATTAAAAAGTAAAAATAAATAAAAATTCGAAAATTCGAAAATTTCGGAAAAAAATTATAAATTAGATTTTGAATAGTTTTACTAAATTTTAATGTTAATTCTAGTTTAGAATTAGTTCACAAAAAATGTGAAAATATTTTGATGAAGATTGGATTCAAAATTGAATAAGCTTTTAGGGCTTCACTATATGGATTTTTGAATACCGTTTTCCTTTAGAGACAATGATAGATTGCAAAAGTTTGGTGACTTCAAGCAATGTTTGATCTTCTTCTCTCATGACTACATCATGTAAGTAGTGTTTAAACTTTGATGTTTATCATCAATCGACACAAACTTTCCTATGTATTCTAGATATTATTAAAGCTTGTTTCCACTAATGGATCAACAGTGAATTGAAGGAGTATGATGTAACGACAGGCCTCATCCATGATTTATGTAAGTGACTAAATCCTTAAGTTATGGTCAGATAGAAGCCCTAACCTCAAGTGAAGTTAAGCATAAGATTAATACATTTGAAAATAAGATAGTTTGCTGTTGTGAAGCCACATTTGTAATAAGTGACTTAATTCACGTCTAAAATCCTCGGAAAAAAATATTGGGAGTAGCCATACAAGAATGTGGTCTTTTTGGGAATTAATGTTAATGTTACTTGATGTGTCATTGGGTTGGGCATTTATAAGTGATGTGAGATTTTGGGATTCTACGAATTCTCTAACTTAAAGAATTAACATTAATGGGAGTCCAGCTAAAATCGTCAAATTGAGGATGGATTAACCCGCTGGCTTTGCACTAGATAATAAAATTATAGCAAATAAAAGTGGCTTGCCTTTTCTATTAGCTATAATGACTGTAATATACAGCAACTACAAAACCAATAAAAGAATGAATTAATTAATCTGGTAGCCTAAACGTCATCGTTTCTATCTGTCGCCACTTCCCTCACACCAGGGTCGAACACGACGACGAGGCCGGATCGAAGAGAGCCGGGACCAGGTACTTTCTCCCGTTCACGCCGTGCGCGTTGTAGCTCGCCCTCGTCGCCTCATCCACCAGCAAGTTCCCAGCGTAGCCCGGGTACGCCCCGTTGCCGTAGATCCCGGTGCACGCCGACGCCGCCTCCAGCGACGCCCCCGCCTCGCCCTGGTAGTACCCGTTCGAGAACGGGTTCGTGGCGGTCCCGGCGAGGAGGCCCGCGAGGTTGATCACCATCCCGTCGACGCCGACGTCGCCGTTGGGCGCCACCAGCGGCGGGCTCTGCGGGCCGTACAGGGGCTGGTGGAATGGCCACGCGCACTGCCCCGGGCACTGTGTCTCCGAGTTGCCCACCCAGATGTACGCGAACCTCGAGCTCCTGCCGTTGACCTTGACGGAACTGACGGCGGAGTCGTGGGAGCCGCACCGACTCATGCAGAATCCCTCGACGACCACGTCGGAGGAGGTGAGCAAGACGTTGATGGCGTTCTGCTGTTCGCCCCGGGAGGCGAGCTCGACGAGGTGCTTGCTCGTGAGGGACTTCCCGAGGGAGTAGCTCTCGTCAAGGACCTGCCTCCCGAGCGAGAGCGTGAGGGAAGGAGTGCGCCTCTTGGAGGAGGAGAGGTGGTAGTACTTGTCGACCGTCTTCCACCACTGGGAGACGGAAGGAGGGGCGTGAGCCAAAGAAGGGTCGGAGGAGAGGGAGGTGACGAAGTCGGAGACGATGGTGCGCTGGGAGGGCTTGAAGCGGCCGTACCAGATGAGGTTGACGGAGATCTTGCCGGAGAGGAGAGGGCCATTGTGGTACTTCATGGGCGGGGACTGGTCTTGGACCAGCTCGGCCAGCCTCCTGGTGGCGGAGGCCATCTGGAGGAGGCAGAGGGCGAGGAAGAGCTTTGGAAGAAGAGCTGTCTTAGAAGCGAAGAAGGATGCCATTGTAGAAGCTGAGTTTTTGACTGAGGAAAGGGGAAAGCAGAGGTAGCTTCTCGCTTTGTTTAAGATGTGGGTTGTGTCGAAGGGAAGAGGGAGTACTTATACGAGGGTGGGATGAGGGTGATGCTTCGATTATTTTATTTTAGGACTACATATTATAATAATAAATATGAGGGTGGAAGGTAGAAGTGGGGTTGAAGTGCCCGAACCTGCCTGGAAAGAGACGAAAGGAGGGCAGCTCATGACGGTCTTGCAATTCCCAGATGCATCTTCACCAGCAAGATTAACAAATGACAACTCGTGCCCGACTACGCGTTCAACTATCATTTATGCTCTTAGGACAGCTTTTTAAGTAACCAATGACAAAAAAAAAAAAAAAAAAAAAAATGATAATGCTTGAGTAGCTATTGCAATTGATGTTCTGAACAAAATAATTTATATCTTTTTTTGTTAAAGTTTTTTTTATCTAAAATTAGATTGTTAGAAAGTCGCATCCAAAAAATTAATTGGTAAAGAATATCACACACACACACACACACACACACATATATATATATATATATATATAAAAGCATATAAATTTAATTATTAAAAGGTTTAGGATATTTCTATTGTTTGACATATCCTCTCACATTTAAATTGGATCGGAAAATTTGTCTAATGGAAGGGGACAGACGCGCGAAGGGAGCGGAATGAGTTGGGATTTTATGTAGTAATCAAGTCTAAAGATAACAGTTCCTTTGTGTGAGCTGTTAGCTGAAATTCAAACAAAATGTGGGCAACGCAATCCAGCTGCGGTCCTAATTCAGACTAAATATAATGGCTCCTCTTCTGTGAGCTGTTACGCGGAATTCAAACAAAAAGTGGGCAACGCAATCCACCTTATCTTTGACCAAAAAAAAAAGCCAGGTTAGCTACTGTTGAATGGACGATACTGACCTTCGATTGATCTTTCTCATTAGCCATGGACAAGGGCAATAAGGCTTTTTCAAAAATATTATTTTTGCAAAAAAGAATAAAGAAACGAAACCTTATTCTCTAATTATTTCTATGGCCATGGATATTTCTTGTTTATGTGCATCCAACCTAATTAATGGTAGTGGCTCGGTTTGTGATGCAGGTAAGAGATGGTCGGCGGGGTGGCAAGACAAAGTCGCAGATTTGTGCGGAGGATTGGCGAACGGTGGCTTTAGAAATTACCAAAAAATGGCTCTAAATTTATTGCGCTTGCACGAATTTCATGGACAAATTATGTAATATTATTATTGTTTCTGGATTTCTTATTATGATTTTCTTTTCTTTTCTTTCATTCTTTCTCTATTAGTCGTTGAGCCTTGACGATGACCAACCTACCACGTGAGACAATTGGCGAGGCGCAGCCTCAATTGCCTCTCACCATATTTGAGAATACCAAGTTTCACTTGAACCGAGCTTGGCCTTGGTTGACCCTTAGTGGCCTTTGGTGAGGGTCAAGGGTCGTCTTGTTGGTCTTTGCATCGAGTTGGTCACTAGGCCTCAGCAAAAAAAATAATAAAATAAAATAAAATAAAAATATAACAAAATTTAGAAAAAAGAAGAAGAAGATTAATTAAAACATTTATTTGTGTTAGCGCCGATCATACCATTTAGCACAATTAATATTCACGTAAGTGATTTCAATAAAAATTGATTAAATTGACTATATTGACAAATTTTTATATGTTTTAGGAGATTGAATTGATAGCTTCACTTTTTTTCAGTAATTTTGGTACAAGAGAAGCGGTGATGGGTCGGTACAATGGTCGGCTGACTTCTACTTAAAGTTCTGGCGGTTTTGTCGGCCCAAAATGGTGGTCGATAATGTCGGCCCCTGCGTGGTACACTAGTAGGTTTTGCACCACGTGGTGGCCTTAATTTGACCGATGATTTACATGGGATGAGTAAAGTGAAAGGGATAATGTAATGCATGGAATTGTATCGTGGGACTGAAAGTTTGGGCTTGTTCTAAAATCATCTATCCTCTAGCACTAACACATGACACATCATCCATATATTTCAAAACTGAGGTCTTGTTAGAGGTGATCATGATACACATTAAGCTGGTCCAGCACTTAATTCAGGAACCAATCCACATAGTTTTGGTTCTCAATTTTTGGAATTGAAACCAATCCTATTGAGCTTGGGACCGAGAAGCAGATTGACCCTAGGGTTTAGTCTAGTTTTAGGGTTAACTCAGGACCAAACAATTATTTTTTTGTTTTATTTTTTGTATTCTTCGAAAGAACAAACATACTCTTTCAAATTATATATCCATCAACAATGTGACATTGAGCAACTAAATTATGAACACCTTTACATATAAAAAATAAATCTAAGATAAAGTAACAACAAAAATCTTCATTTGCCATTATTGAGTTGTAATTGTATGGTGAGCAAAAAGAGGTGAACGATCTCATCATTTGAGCTGCAATTGTGAGGTGAGCAACGAGCTAGGCGAGCGAGGCTAATGCAAGCAAAGAGAGCTTTTTTTTTTTTTTTTTTTTTTTTTTTTTGGCTTGGAGCCGACAACGGCGAGGCTAAACCCCGTGCACTTAGCAAACCCACCACCCCCGAGACACTTAATACACCTAGCTTCTTTTTTCACCTCTTTGTAGTCAATATGGGCTATGAGCTAGGTTTCTACTTTCTAATTAACATGGTAGAATCACATATGAAAAAATAGAAGCGAAGGTGCAAGGGTTTAGAATAGACAAAAATATAATTATTTATATATTATGTAATACATATGATTTAGGGAAAATGTCATAAATGGTCCATATACTATTACTTAATGTGCAATTTGGTCCCTGAACTTTCGATCGGCTCAATTTGATCATTGAACTATTGATAAATGTCCGATTCAGTCCTTGAACTTTTGATCAGCTCAATTTGGTCCTCGAACTATTTGATAAATGTTTGATTTGATCCTTGAACTTTCGATCAACTCAATTTGGTCTATGAACTATTGATAAATGTTCAATTTAGTCATTCGTTATTGTTTTTACTTTTTTTTATTTTTTTATTTTTTTATTTTTTATTTTTTGCTTCTTCTCTCTTCCTTCTGCTGGCTTCGGCGGAGGGGAGCGGCGTCCGGCGAGGGTGGCTCGTTGGCATCGAGTGAGGGGCTCTCTCACAGATCTGCGAGGGAGCCCCTCCCTAGCGTCGAGCGAGGAGCACCCCGGCATCGGGCTAGGGAGCCCCTCACTACTCCCTCGCCCGACGCCGGCGAGGGGCTCCCTCGCAGCCTAGCGTCAGGCAAAGGGCTCCCTCGCAAATCTAGTGAGGAAGCCCCTCGCCCGACATCGGCGAGGGGCTCCCTCGCCCGACGCCGGGGAGGGGCTCCCTCGCCAGATCTGCGAGGGAGCCCATTTCCGATGTCGGGCAAGGGGCTCCCTCGCCCGATCTGTGAGGGAGCCCCTCGCTCGACACCGGTGAGGGCCGCCCTCGCCGGAAGCCAGCGGAGGGAAGAGAGAAGAAGCAAAAAAATAAATAAAAAATAAATAAGGAAAAACAGTAATGAATGACTAAATTGAACATTTATCAATAGTTCATGGACCAAATTGAGTCGATCGAAAGTTTAGGGACCAAATCAGACATTTATCAAATAGTTCAGGGACCAAATTGAGCCAATCGAAAATTCAGGGATCAAATCGGACATTTATCAATAATTCAATGACCAAATTGAGCCGATCGAAATGTCAGGGACCAAATTGCACATTTTGTGACATTTTCCCTATGATTTACAATATATACGATACATATATAATACATATTATATATAATATGTATATAATTGGTCTGGATTTAGTTAATGTGTCTGGATTGTGTTAATGCTAAAGTCTTAAGACTAACAACCAATCTGCGCAGTGCAGGGTCTAAAGGTCCAAGGACCAAGGACCGGCCTGATTCCCCCGAAAATCAAACTTGGACTAGTCAGGTTGAGCTAGTCCAGAGTCGATCTAGGGTTGACCCTATCCTGGACCGATCTAGCTCATACAAAAAGGAAAACAAAGGTTACAAGAGGCGCGCCGGTGGGTGGAAATGGTCTTGGTGCAAAAACACGTGTGTGGAAGTGGAAGTGGTGGGATGAGGTGTAGGCCGCCAGAGATGGTGGAGCCATTCTGAGGTACGCCAGATTTGACGCGAGGCCACTTGAGCTTAGGCGTGAACATCTTTTAAAGGATGAGATCGAGTTGGCTTATATGATTCCCGTGCACCTCGACAATTTTTCCAGGCAGAATATCGAGTGTTGTTTGGAGGCTTGGTGGTGTGGCGTTGGTGGGCTTGGGCAAACCGATAGGAAGAGCATAGTTTTTCTTCTTCTAAAATGTTAGTTGGTTGAACTTGAGGAAACTCTTAGAAGTAATTGTGTTCAATTTTAGTTGGTTGAACTTGAGGAAACTCTTAGAAGTAATTGTGTTCAAATAGGCTTTTCTTCTTCTTCTTGGTTGAACTCGAGGAAACTCTTAGAAGTAATTATGCTCAACTAGGCTCAAATTAAACACGGAAACTTTGAGACTTTGAGTTCAAACAGGCTCACAAGGAAACTTTGAGCCCAAAAGAGTGTTTGACTCTATCAATAAACTACTTTAGATTTTATTACGCTCAATAGTTAAAATCAAAACAGGATCTCCATCAAGGTCAACCCATATCCTTTTCTTGAACCAAAATCTAATTTAGTTTTTGGCCAAAGTCACTTTTCATGATTCACCTCTTTAATCTAATAGTCTAAGGCAATAGATCGCAAAAATGTCATAAAATGAATATTTTATTAAAAAAACATGGCAGAAGAACAGCCCAAGTGTCATAACTTGGCATGAGAAGACACTTAAGTGTCATAACTTTAAAATGGTACACTTGAATGCCAGTTTTGAAGTTAAATGGGACACTTAAGTGCCACTTCGGCAAAAATCCGGCCAAATGACTTACGTGGCGACTTTCCGGCGAGTTTGATCCAAAACGGCGTCGTTTTGCACGCTGACGTGGCGGAGAAAATGCAAAAACGACGCCGTTTCATGTCTACATATAAATAATAATATAAAAATTAATTAAATTAGATTTAAAATTAATTTTATTTAAAATATTCAAAAAATTAGAAAAATTAAGAAAAATTTAAAAAAATTTAAAATTTAAAAAAAGGGTTAATACCTTGAAAAACCCCAAACTGGTACCCTAAACTATTTTTTTTTACCACCAAAAACCCCAAACTGGTACATTTGTGACAAATTTACCCCGACTAACTATAAAAAAATCCTAAACTAGTACATTTATGACAAATTTACCCTAAACTAATTTATTCGACCACAAAAAACCCCAAATTGGTAAATTTGTGACTAATATACCCTCCGAAAAATTAGATTAATACCACAAAAAAATCATAAAAATTATAAACTGTGACAAATATAGTGTAAAATCCCAAATTGATATACCGGTCAATTGTCACGTGTTATTTAACTTTATAATTTAACAAGAAAATTTAACTAAAACTAACAAAGGGTAAAATTGTCACAAGTGTACTTGTTTAGGGTAAATTTGTCAAATGTATACCAGTTTGGGGTTTTTGGTGGTCAAAAAAATAGTTTGGGGTAAATTTGTCACAAGTGTACCAGTTTGGGGTTTTTTAAGGTATTAACCCTTAAAAAAAATTAAGAAAATTTTAAAAATTTTAAAAAATTAAGAAAATTTTAAAAATTTTAAAAATTAAGAATTTTTTTTTAAAAAGGGGGGAGGTCGAACGGGGCGACTGAGGGCTGAGCCCTCGCCGCCGCCGCCTCCTCGCCGTTGCCGGGCCACCCCTTTTTTCTTAATTTTTGAAAATTTTAAAATTTTTCTTAATTTTTTAAGTTTTTCTTAATTTTTGAAAATTTTAAAATTTTTTTATTTTTTTAATTTTTTGAATATTTTAAATAAAATTAATTTTAAATCTAATTTAATTAATTTTTATATTATTATTTACACGTAGAAACGAAATGACGTCATTTTTGTATTTTCTCCGCCACGTCAGCGTGCAAAACGACGCCATTTTGGACCAAACTCGCCGGAAAATTACCACGTCAGCCATTTGGTCGGATTTTCATCGGAGTGGCTTTTAAGTATCCTATTTTACTCCGATATTGACACTTAAGTATATCATTTTAAAGTTATGACACTTAAGTGTCCCTCCGTGCCAAGTTATAGCACTTCAGGTGTCTCAACCTCAAAAAAACACACATATATAAAAGCCCTATTAAGAATATTACTCAAGATAGGTCGCACGGGTGTGATCAATCTAACGGGTGGGAGTAAAAGAAGGTCCATTGGAGCCCCTAGGCTGCAGTTGAGCGAGAGAGATGATGTAAGACTTGAGTGACGACGATGAAGGACGGGGAAGGTGAGAAGATGGCAACGAGGAGAGAGTGGCGATGTAAAGGCAAGAGAGGCCAATGGGATTTGACACGTTTGCTTGTTAATGAATTGCTTTCGTTGCCGCGAAGTCAAAGCTTTTGCTCCAGCAATCATGCACTACATTGCAGGGCATTAGACAGCTAAGGGGAAAAACAAGACTTTTGTTTTGACTGAGATAATAAGGACAAAACGAGTGGGCGCCCTTCCTTTTGGGTCGCGAAAAGAGGACATGCCAGTTAGTGGTGGCGGTGGAGCCAATCGTCAAAGATGGGCGGGTTGGCTAAGTGCTAATGCTTTCCGTTGATCAACAATGCAGCTCTCTTTGCGTATGTCATGTAACTCATGTCTAAAATTGATGTCCATCTTCAATCGACACAAATTTTTCTATATATTGTAGACATTATTAACAGTTGTTTCTATTGATGGACCAATGATGAATTTAAGGATCATAGTGCAACAATGGGTTTTATGTAAGTGACTAAATGCTTAACATAATTTAAGATAGAAGCCCCCACCCCATGTGTAGTTAAATATAATATTAATCTATTGAAAACAATAAAGTTTGCTGTTGTCAAGCCACATTTGCAAAAAATGACTTAGTTTACCTCTAAAATCCTCCGAAAGGAATATTGGGACGAACCATACAAGAAGGTGGTCTTTTTGGGGATTAACATTTACTGATGGGTCATTTAATTGAGTATTTATATGCGATGTGATGTTACAAACTCTGTAACTTAAAAAATTAACATAGGCGGGAGTGTAGCTAAAATCGTCAAATTAAGAGTGGACTAACCCGCTTGCTGTGCACTAGAGCAAAATTGTATCAAATAAAAGTGGTTTGCCTTTTCTATTAACTATAATGATCAAAATATACAGCAACAAAAACAATAAAAGAATGAATGAATCAATCTGGTAGCGTAAGCGTCATCGTTTCAATCTGTCTCCACTTCCCTCAGACCAGCGTCGAACAGGACGACGTGGACGGATCGTAGAGAGCCGGGACCAGGTACTTTCTCCTGTTCACGCCGTGCGCGTTGTAGCTCGCCCCCGTCGCCTCCTCTACCAGCAAGTTCCCGGCATAGCCCGGGTACGCCCCGTTGCCGTAGATCCCCGTGCACGCCGACGCCGCCTCCAGCGACGCCCCCGCCTCGCCCTGGTAGTACCCGTTCGAGAACGGGTTCGTGGCGGTCCCGGCGAGGAGGCCTGCCAGGTTGATCACCATCCCGTCGACGCCGACGTCCCCGTTGGGCGCCACCAGCGGCGGGCTCTGCGGCCCGTACTGGGGCTGGTGGAACGGCCACGCGCACTGCCCGGGGCACTGCGTCTCCGAGTTGCCTACCCAGATGTACGCGAACCTCGAGCTCCTGCCCTTGACCTTGACGGAACTGACGGCGGAGTCGTGGGAGCCGCACCGGCTCATGCAGAACCCCTCGACGGCCACGTCGGAGGAGGTGAGCACGACGTTGACGGCGTTCCGTTGTTCGCCCCGGGAGGCGAGCTCCACGAGGTGCTTGCTCGTGAGGGACTTCCCGAGGGAATAGCTCTCGTCGAGGACTTGCCTCCCGAGCGAGAGCGTGAGAGAAGGAGTGCGCCTCTTGGAGGAGGAGAGGTGGTAGTACTTGTCGACTGTATTCCACCACTGAGAGACGGATGGAGGGGCCTGAGCCAAAGAAGGGTCGGAAGAGAGGGAGGCGACGAAGTCGGAGACGATGGTGCGCTGGGAAGGCTTGAAGCGGCCGTACCAGATGAGGTTGACGGAGATCTTGCCGGAGAGGAGAGGGCCATTGTGGTACTTCATGGGCGGGGACTGGTCTTGGACCAGCTCGGCCAGCCTCCTGGTGGCGGAGGCCATCTGGAGGAGGCAGAGGGCAAGGAAAAGCTTTGGAAGAAGAGCTGTCTTAGAAGCGAAGAAGGATGCCATTGTAGCAGCTTGAGTTTTGGGCTAAAGAGTGAGGGAAGGTGAAAGCAGAGGTAGTTTCTCGCTTTGTTTAAGTTGTGGGTTATGTTGAAGCGAGGAGGAGTATTTTATACAGGGGTGGGATGAGGGTGAGCCTTCGATTATTTTACTTTATGACTATATATTTTAATAATAAATAGGAGGGTGGACCGTGGAACGCAGTAGTGGGGGGCGCGTTTGGTAACGTTTACATTGAAAATTGTTAGAAATGAAATAAAAAAAAGTGTTTCTGTTCTAAACAATTTTTGAACAAAACAACGCGTTTGAAACTTGTTAAATAAAAAATAAACAGAAACATGTTTGGTAAATTTTGATAATTTTTTTATTTCTTTTATTTTTTCTATTTTTTCTTATTTTTCCTTTTTTTCTTTTTTTCTTTTTCATTTTTTTTTTTCTTTTGGCCGGTCGCCGGCCAAGGCCTTGGCCGGCGGCCGGCCGGCAAGGGTCGGCCTCGCCTTGATCCGGCGAGGCCGAGCTCGCCTGCCGGCGGGCGAGGCGCGGCCTCGCGGCCACCGCCCGCGACGCCGACTCGCCCGGATCCGGCGAGGCCGAGGCTCGCCGGCCGGGGCGAGGTCGGCCTCGCCGGATCGGGCGAGATCGAGCTCGCCCGGGCCGGCGCGAGGTCGGCCTCGCCATGGGGGGCGAGCTCGAGCTCGCCCAGTCCGGCGAGGCCGACCTCGCCCGGCGGCCGGCGAGCCTCGCCGTGGCCGGGCGAGGCCGCCGGCCCTCGTCGGCCGGTCGCCGGCCATGGCCGAGGCCGGCGACCGGCCAAAAGAAAAAAGAACAAGAAAATAAGAGAAAAAAGAAAAAAAATAAGTGTTTACCGAAAGTGTTTAAACAAGAACACAAAATTTGTGTTTCTTGTTTCTTTTTCTTTTTGTTCCTGGAACAAAAGAACAAAAAAGGAACAGAACGCGTCCAAACGCGTTTGTTCCTTTTTTTTTAAGGAACAAAAAAACGAGAAAAAGTGTTTAAAAACACAAAAAGAAACACAAACAAACGGGGCTAAAGTGGAGGAACCTGCTTGGAAAGAGACAAACGGAGGGCAGCTCATGATGGTCTTGCAACCCCAGTTGCATCTTCACCCGCAAGATTAGCAGGAGACCACTCTTGCCCGACTACGCGTTCAATCATCATTTACGCTCTTAAGACAGCTTTTTAAGTAACCAATCGCCAAAAAAAAAAAAAGATGATAATGCCTAATGTGCCTATTGCAATTGATGTTCTAAACAAAATTATTTATATCGAGTTTTCTTAAATTTTTTTTCTAGAATCAAATTGTTAAAAAAGTCTTATCCAAAAACTTAAACTGACAGGCAAAATGATATCACGTGTATATAAAAATAATATAAATTTTATTATCCAATGATATGGCATATTTCTATCTCTTGACATCTCCTCTCATGTTTAAATTGAATTGGAAAATTTAACTAATGGAATGGGACTTTATGTTGGAATCCAAACTAAATATAATAGTTCCTTTTTTCCGAGTCCCTTAGCTGAAATTCAAACAAAAAGGGGGCAGTGCAATCCAGCTTCTGTCCTATTTCAGACAAAAGATGGTAGCTCCTTTTCTGCTCTTCCATGAGCTGTTGCCTGGAATTTAAAACAAAAGGTGGGCAACGCAGTCCAGCTTATCTTTGACCAAAATCCACCTTAGATACAGTTGAATGGACGAAACTGACCTTACACTGATCTTTCTCATTAGCCTTGGAGAAGGGCGGTAGGCCTTTTTCAATTTTTTTTTTGAAAAAAACGAAACGTCATTCTCTAATTATTATTATGGCCATGGACATTTCTTGATTTACGTGCATCCAATTTAATTAATAGAAGTGGCTTGGTTTGTGATGCAGTTAAGAGATGGTCGGCGGGGTGGCAAGACTAAGTTGCAGATTTGTGCAATGGATAAAGGTGGCGGAAGTAATTACCAGAAAAGTTCTAAACTTATTATATTTATACTAATTTACTCTTAAAATTTTGAAATTCGCCAATTGAGTGGTATCACTAATATGGACAATTTATATCATTTTTATTATATTTACTGAATTTATAAATTATATTTTTCTCTTCCTTTCTTTTCTTTCATTCTTTCTCTACTAGTCGTTGAGTCTTTGTGATGGCCAAGGACCAGCCACTAGAGATGATTGGCAAGGTCATAACGTTAGTTGCCTCTAGCTAGATTTGGCAAAAGCAAGTCTCGCTCAAAGCGAGCATGGCCTTGGTTGACCCTTGTCGGCCTTCAACAAGGGTCCTCACCAGTTGTTGCCGTGGGTTGGTTTCACCATTGTAGACCATTGCCGAGTATGCCAATAGACAGAGAAAGATTAAAAAAAAAAAAAGAAAAGAGAGAGAGAGAGAGAAAGAAAAATAAAATATAAATAAAACAAATATAAAAATAAAAAAAATTATAAAATTTATTCATGTCATTGTCAATTGCATCATGTAAGTAGCCGACATCCACGTGGCGACTTCCAATCAAAATTGATTAAATTAACTATATTGGCAAATTTTTAAATGATTTAGAACTAAATTGGTCAAGTTAAAATGTTTAAAATTGAATTTGCATAAGTTCAATTATTATTATTATTATTATTATTATTATTATTATTATTATTTTGTATAATTATGGTGTAAGAGAAGCGGTGGTGGAGACAATAGTCGGCTGACTTATGCTTGAAGATATGGCGGCTTTGTCGGCCTGAAATGGTGGTCGATATTGGCCCCTACAGGGGACACTTGTGGGTTTTGCGCTACGTGGTGGCCTTCGTTTGACTGATGATGTGTATATGGGATGAGTAAAGTGAAAGGGATAATGTAATGCATGGGAATTGTATTGGGTGACCGAAAGTTTGAATTTATTTTAAAATCATCTTAACTCTAGCACTAACATATGACACATCATCCATATAATTTAAAACAGAGACTTAGAGAAAGAGAAAAAAAGAATAAAAAAAAGCTATTAGAGGCACATAGACGGGTGGAAATGGTCTTGAGGCAAAGGCATATATAATGGTGAGTGGTTTCAGATTCTACACATATTCCATTTGGAATATGGAATCTACCTGTTGAAAGAAGTATCAACACGCTATTTTAGACATTTTAACATATGTATGACATTTAGTCAATAGGTATCGAAAAATTCAACATATAGTCAATTTTCCCAACACTCGAAATTTTGATATGCAATTCACAATTTCAATTTAAAATTTTCAATAAAAAAATGTAAAAATGAAAAAAGATAATAAAGGGGAAGGAAAAAAAACTTAGTCTTTTTTTTTTTTTTTTCTTTTTTCTAATTCTAATTTACAATGACGCACAATTCACCTTCTAAGTTTGTTTTTTCTCTTTTCCTCGGACACACTTTGACATGCGAGTCCAAATATATGAATTGATTATTTTTTTCCCTCAAGTTTTATAGATTATTGGAATAAAGTGGAATATGTCAAATTGAAACAATGAATAACATTAACAAATCATGGATTACTGTTTTTAGTGTAAATTCGTTCTAGGCTCTCTTATTATTATTTATTTATTTGTGAATTTAAATCAAATTAATAAAAATAAAAATTTATCGTGTATATATAAAAATATACATTTAATATATAACATATCCCCATATGTCAAAAATTTATATTTTTCTGAAAAATGATGTGTCAACGTCTCGTCTCGTCTCGTGTTGTATGTTGCGTGTCGATGTTGATGCTACTTAAGGAAGGGGTTCCTCATTTTTTAAAACCTCAAACTTACCTTGCATATTATGGAATCTAGAACTTATCTTGTTATAGGTTTCAAGATCAATTGTAGATTTTACCCAAGTTCCACTTGTATTATTAGTTGAATGTTTACAGTGAATAATAACATTTTATGACTACTACTTGCTGTTCCAATTCACTAATCATAACTTATATTTAAACACACGAAAAAAATGAAATATTAACAAAATAAAAATTTCAATCATAACATGGAAGCTTGACTAGTGGTTTTAGATTATACACTCATCATCAAACACAATGGAATACCATATCATCACGTGAAGACATTAATTAAGAAAAACACAAAAGCTTATTCCAAGTTTCATGTTATAAGTTCTAGGTTCCATCAATTTATAACATGAAATCTATCCATCGAATTAGGTTCCCCAATATTTTTAAAGTAGAAACCACCCTATATATATTAGAACCTAGAATTGGACAAGTTCCCATCAGTCCGATTCTGAGATTCTAGATTCTATCTCGGAACCATGCTCACCCCATGTGAAAGTAGTGGAATGAGGCCACTTGATCCTAGGTGTGACTTGAATCGCACCCACATCTCTCAAACGATGAGATTGAGTGGGCTTATATAATTCTGGTGCATTAGAGAGTTTTTCAAGGCAGAGGATATTGGGTGTTGGTTGAAGGTTTGGTGGCGTGGCATTAGTGGGCTTGGGCAAACCGATAGGGATAGCATAATTTTGCTTCTTCTTCTTATTCTTTTTTGCCGGGTTAAAATGTTGGTTGAACTCGAGGAAACTCATAGAAGTAATTGTGTTCAAGGAGGCTCGAATTATATAAGGAAACTTTGAAACTTTGAGCCAAAAAGAGTGTTTAACTAGATCGACGAATCAATTTAGATTTTATTATAATTAGTAGTCAAAAATCAAAATAGGATCCTCATCAGGGTCAACCTATATCCTATTTCTGAACCAAGATCCAACCGAGTTCTCGGCCAACATCACTTTTCATGATTCCCCTCTTTAATCTAACAATTCAAGGCAATAGATCGCCAAAGGGCTATGATGGTTTTATGTGATGGGGTTAAGGCCCGTCCGCCCATGTTGGGCCTAAAAGCCCGGCCCACAGGATTAGGGCCCATGGATGAAGGGGTACGTTTCTATTTTTGAGCGAACGTATATAAGGAAGGAAAGAGAGAGATGAAGACACCAATTGATATAACGAACGTACGTTCCTCTCCCTCTCTCCCTCCAAAAGAAAAAGTGTGCAAACGGCAACGCCATCTTCCCTCCAAGGCCAATTGACGTCATCGGATCGAACATGATTGGTTTCTCTTCCTCAATCTTCAGCATTGGTGTTTAATCTGTGGCTAACAATGTACGCTCGAATCCGTGGTGTGCTTTAGGATCGGTGATACGTGATTTTCCCGGGCTTGTCTTCCACATTCATTTTAGGGGTTCGATTTAGTGTCGAATCCAGTTTTTGGGGATCCGTTAATCCCAACATTGGTATCAGAGCCCTAGTTCATGTTTTCCCGACCCCTTTGATGTTTTATGATTGATTTTTTGCAAAAATATTCGGCCGACACGGATCAGGGCGAGAAATTCCGACACCCGAGCACTGTTCATCAATTTTTTCGAGTTTCCATAAGTTGAAATCAATTTCTGAAAGCATAGGGTGAAAGAGCCTGTCGAGACGAGTCCATCGACGGGTCGACCGCCGCCGGGAGGTGCCGCACGCGCCCACACGCTCGAGCAGAAGCCGCCGCGCGTGGGCGCCACGCACCGACAGCGCTGGCTTGGCCAGCGTGTGCGCCACACACGCCGGTTGGCGAACTGGCACGTGTGCATTGCCGGCCGGCGAACCGGCACACGCCGGTCGGCGAACCGACGCGTGCTGATGTCACCGTGACGTCACCGTAACCGCCGGGATGACGTCATTGATGAGTCATCGCCGACGACCGGTTACCGGCCGGGGACCCCGACCCGACGGTGACCCAACCTGACCCGACTCGCATAGAAGCCTGGGAGGTGCCGTGCACGTGTCGGCTAACGTCTGCGTGACGTTAGCCCGCGCAAGCGCGCGGCACGTGCCAGTCGGTTCGTCCGACCTGGTCCGACCAACCCGACCGGTCCGACTGGTTCGTCCGGCCAGACCGGTCCAACCGGTTCGTCCGGTTCGACCGGCAAGCCGACAACCGTTGACCGGCGTTGACCCGTTGACCGTTGACCGGAAAAAAAAAAAGAGAATTTGTTTCTTTTTTAATTATGTCTGTGTGGGTTAGAAGTAATCCATTTTTTATTCTGCATTTGTTGCATGAATCATGAAAAATTGTGTATTTTCTATTTTGTTTATTATGGATTATAAGTGATCCATTTTTAGTTCTGCATTTGTTGCAGGAACTATGATGTGTTGTGCATGGATACTTGCATTCCCGAGAACGGACGAAGGAAGAACAAGACTTAAAAGGCTGATGAAAGAGTTAGCTGATTATCGGTGGGATGATGGTGATTTAGTATCACACGTGGTCAGGGTCAATCAGATGATATAAGAAATCATATGGAATGGTTATCTTAAGCCGGATTTTGAGAAGGTGCCAGCTTTGATGAACACTCTTCCATCTAAATGGCAAGTAGTATTAGATCGGCTATGGGAGGTCAACATGGTCCCGGGTTATGGGAGGCTAGTGGTAGCTTTTGTAAGAGAGTACTATAGGATTGAGCGCCACATGGCGCAGAGTCAATGCGCCTTGGAGGCGACATGAAAGCTCTCCAAAAGTTTTTCCATGATTGGCAAATGTGCCTTCAAATTTCTCAGATATTTTGACTGATAGATTAGAGGGGACATTCCCTATTTATTTCTTAGATTAGTTTGAGATGTTTTTTGAGTATGGATATCTCTTTCTATGTTGATATTTTTTCCTCTGTGTATATTACTTAGTGTAATGGATAATGTATTATGTGAAAGCTTATTATTCTATTGAATGTCAAATATTATTTGCTTTCTGTTATTGTTGACTGCTATGGGTAGTTCATAGAAGTTTTTATAACTTCATATAATTTATTTTGCATAAGACAATTATATTAATAATAATTTTAAGTTAGGATTTTTGGAGGATGATTGGAAACATAGTGACCTTTTGATTTTGAAACCTTACTTAAAATTGCTTATTGATATGATGGGTCTATGCAAAGTGGATGCATAAATTATAGGCATTAATTATTCGTGCATATATATGTCTGATGTGTTCAGATCGATGGTTTCAGCAACTAAGAACGTAATTGCTGATATGAACGACAACAATTGTGAAATATTGAATATGAAGATTCAATATATGCTGGAAAAGCAAGAAACACTAAAAGCTCTTGACCATATTATGGAAGATCTTGAGGATTCCATGCGCCGCCTTGAGCTAGTAGGGACCGCCTAACGGCATTTGAGACGAAAATAGATATTTGCAATGCAGGTTCTAGCTTAGAAAGGGCTTTGAGCTCTAAGCGCAAGCGTATTAATTCGTTCAATATGTGGGAATGCAAATGATCAAGTCCTTATTGCAAGAAATCAAGAGTTAACCAACACAAGAGAGGAAAACGTCATGAAGTGAAAAAAATGTCAAGAGTGAGGTGTTACAATTGTGACAATAAAGGTCACTATGCTCGCAACTGTTGTGAACTGAAAAAGGTAAACACCTCTTGTACATTTAAGAACTTTGCTTATGTGTCAAGTTCTGTATTATTGGCTGAATCCAATCTTTTGTGGACTGTAGATTCAAGAGCGACAGACCATGTAGCGAAGGATAGAGGATCCTTCGTGGAATTCCGACGAGTACCAACTGGAACTAAGTGGATCTATGTGGGATATAACTCCAGAGATGAAGTTAAAGGGATTGGCACCTGCCAAATTGAACATGCGTGGTGGAAGCACCTTGTTCCTACATGATATTCTATATACTCCAGAGATTCGTCGAAATTTATTGTCTGTTTTGGTGTTGGTTAAGCTTGGTTTTAAAATGAACTTTCATAATAGAGGTGTAGATTTGTATTCGGATATAAACTAGTATGCTTGTGGTTATTTTCTGGATGGTTTCATTGTATTAGATATTGACTATGTTAATGCAAATGTTTATTATTCTCTTCTCACATCTCCTAATTCAATTCAAAATGATGTGAATGTGTGGCATGCTAGACTTGGTCATATTGGCCAACAACGTATGAATAGACTGGCCAAAGAGGGCTTGTTAGGCAACATTGAAAAAGTCAATTTGCCCATATATGAGCATTGTCTAGTAGGGAAAACGACAAGAAAACCATTTGGAAAAGGTAAAAGAGCTGAATTTCCTCTGCATTTAATCCATTTTTATGTTTGTGGTGCAATGAATGTGAAATGAAGGCATGTGCTATTTATTTCATCACTTTTATAGATGATTATACTCGATTTGAATATGTCTATTTGATTTCTCATAAATCTGAAGCATTAAGTTGTTTCAAAAGGTTTATGAACTTGGAAGAAAATCAATTAGACAAGAAAATAAAAGCATTGAGATCCGATCGAGGTCGAGAATATTTATCTGATGAGTTCAGAAAATTATGTGATGAAAAAAAGAATAGAAAGATAGTTGTCTATTCCATATACTCCTCAACAAAATGGTGTTGCAGATAGAAGAAACAGAATCCTACTGGAAATGGTTAGGTCCATGATGGCGCATGCTAACTTACCTATTACTTTTTAGAATGATGCGTTGTTAACTGCTGCCTATATACTTAACCGGGTGCCTTCCAAATCAGTTAGTTCCACTCCATGTGAGTTATGGATAGGTAGAAAACCGGACTTAAGTTTTCTTAAGCCATGGGATTGTGCTGCCTATACTCATGAGTCTTCTCACAAGTTTGGGAAATTGGGTCCTAAAAGAAAGAATAGTATTTTAATGAGATACTCCGAATACTCAAAAGGGTATGTGTTCATAGGTGAGCAGGAAAGTGGGAGTATAACTGAATTTGAATCACGGGATGTCACATTCTTAGAGAATGAATTTTCTAAGAAGGGCGAAATAGGTGAAGATTACTCCCTCTTTGAAACCTTGGATCAAGATAATAATATTAGTGGAGTTCGTCCAAATGGGAGTAACATGAGTAGTGATGAATTTAATTCAACTTACTCTCAATTACAATCATATGATGAGATGACATCGTCATTATCTAATCCGAGTGGGAGCTTGATGGGGAATGATGTGCAAAGTGTACTATCTCCCATACGGCGAACAAGTCGCCATTTTTATAATTGCTCCACAAGATGAGGATGAGCCAAGAAATATTAATGAGGCTCTAAATTGCCCTAGTAAGGAAAAATGGATTTATGCAATGAAAGAGGAGATTGAGTTAATGAATTCAAACCAAGTTTAGAACTGGTTGATCTTCCAATAGAACGCAAAGCTATTGGGAACAAATGGGTTCTCAAAATAAAGCGTAAAGCTAATGGCTCAATATAAAGACATAAGGCTCGTCATGTGGCGAATGGGTATAATCAACAAGAAGGAATTGATTATGAAGAAACATTTTCTCCGGTAGTGAGATTTACCTCGATTCGCATAATTCTGGCAATAGTGGTTAGTATGGATCTTGAGTTACATCAAATGGATGTAAAGACTGCTTTCCTCAATGGAGAATTAGAGGAAGGAACATATATGGAACAACATGCTGGTTTCATAGTGAAAGGCCAATAAGAAAAGGTATGTCGACTTTTGAGGTTGATATATGGTCTTAAGCAGTCGTCAAGACAATGGTATATACGATTTTATAATGCCATAATGGTATATGATTTTACAATGATAGATGATGATCATTGTATATATATCAAAAGATCCAATGATCAATTTGTGATCATATCATTATATGTTGATGATATACTAATTGCCGGAAGCAATATGAAGCTTGTCAATACTGTCAAAAGTTGGTTGTCTTCCAACTTTGAGATGAATGATATGGAATTGTAAACCCATAGACACTCCTACTGCAAAAAGGTGAAGGATTGAGCCATAGACTGTGTCCAAGGACTCCACAAGAGAATGAACAAATGAAACATGTTCCTTATGCTAGTGCTGTTGGGAGCTTAATGTACGCTATGATGTGTACAAGACCTGACATATGTTTTGCAGTTGGAATTGTGAGTAGATACCAATCCAATCCAGGTCAAACACGTTGGAAAGCCGTTAAATGAATACTAAGGTATCTAAAGGGGACTGCTGATTATACGCTGAGTTATTATAGAAAGGATCTGCGACTCTAAGGCTATTCTAATGCTAATTGGAGAGGAGATTTAGATGAAAGAAAATCTACCTCTGGGTTTGTTTTCTTACCGAATAATGGCACCATATGTTAGAGCAGTAAGAAACAAAAGTGTATAGCCTTATCCACGATGGAAACTGAGTTCGTGGCATTATTAGCAGCAATATAAGAAGATGTTTGGCTTAAGAGATTATTGGATCATTTATGTGTTATTGGAAGTACTGTAGATTCATTGTTGGTTAACTGTGATAGTCAAGTAGCAAAAGTGTACACCAAAGATCCAAAATATCATGGCAAGACCAAACATATAGATACCAAGTATAATTTTGTCATAGATATGATTGCACGAGAAGATGTGAACTTACAGTACATATTACGCATAGAATGGTAGCAGATCCTATGACAAAGCCAATACCTAGAGATGTGTTTTGTGGCCATATGAAATCTTCAGGATTGCGTAGAGTCTAATGTACTAGATTGTAATTTCCATGAAGTGTTCACATTTGATGAATTTGTGTTTTTTATCATTAATGCCTATGAATCTTTGTTTGATCTTTATGTATCTTAATGCTTAGTGCATTATTTTAAGTTGAGAAAGTATGTCGGACATATATAAGATTAGCCCACTCACACAGGTAATCGCCTCTATTTACTGTGTGATAAATAAAGATGAGACTGTTTTTAAGCTTATTATCTAGGTGATAATCGAGAGCTCAAGTTTAAAATACGTATGTTGCCTTAACTGAGTGTTAAGATGATGACATAATATTTACTATGTCCGAAAGTAAAATACCCAACATATTTTACTTTATCTGTCTATGATGCCAGATGTGAGTTGTAATGAATTTTGTGAATAAGTAGATACGTGAACTCAAGTTAGACATTGGGTGTGTATGAACTATCATCTGTACGGTATTGAAGGTGTAGACATATGCTCCATGGGAAATGAGTTATTACCGTAATACGTATTTCATACTACGTATGCATGAAACGACTAATAAGAGTGGCAAAAGTTTGATCTCAACTTTTATGTCGTGTGAGACTCTTGAGGAAAAAAGACTCTTGAGGAAAAGAGTTCCTCAATTTTTAGTCCCATCATAACTCTTACTTATTCTCAAAATTTCTATTTAGCGTTTGCTATCTTAGGATGTTGCCAACGGTCATGAGTTGATTCGATCTAATGGGACATTTCTAGAAAAGCAAGCTGAACTGAAATTGAGAGTTTGAAGGAAAGAGGAAGATTGAATTTGGAGAATCACATTGTAATTTTGTATTCACTGATTAACCAATTATGACTGTCTTTGGGATAATCATAATTGTGAATACGATATATATATATCATTGTTTAAAAGAGATCAAGAGAGATATAAATGTAATTAATCGATCTAGGGTACTACATACTAAATCTACTCAGGATGTGATGCCCATTATGAGCTGCTATATATTACTAACAGATGTATGGCAACGAGCTCTCAAAGTATGCTGGTCGCACGGATTATTTACTGGTATGAATGTTGAAGAGAAGTAAAGAGAATTCTGTTCGGCTCATCATGTGCGAGTGGGAGATGATGGTTTTATGTGATGGGCTTAAGGCCCGTCCGCCCATGTTGGGCCTAAAAGCCTAGCCCACAGGATTAGGGCCCATGGATGAAGGGGTACGTTTCTATTTTTGAGGGAACGTATATAAGGGAGGAAAGAGAGAGACGAAGACACCAGTTGATATAACGAACGTACGTTCCTCTCCCTCTCTCCCTCCAAAAGAAAAAGTGCGCAAACGGCGACGCCATCTTCCCTCCAAGGCCAATTGACGTCATCGGATCGAACATGATCGGTTTCTTTTCCTCAATCTTCAGCATTAGTGTTTAATCTGTGGCTAACAAGGTACGCTCGAATCCGTGGTGTGCTTTAGGATCGGTGATACGTGATTTTCCCGAGCTTGTATTCCGCATTCGTTTTAGGGGTTCGATTTAGTGTCGAATCTGGTTTTTTGGGATCCGTTAATCCCAACAAGCTATAAAGTGAATATTTTAATACAAAAGAACATGCATATATAATAACCCCTTAAGAACATTACCAAGATAGATTGCATGGGTCTGATCAATCTAATGGAGGGGAGTGAGAAAAAGAAGGTCGACTGAAGCCATTAGGATGTTGCTTAGCAAGAGAAATGAACTTAGATCTAATTGATGCGATGAAGGAAATGGGGAAGGTGAGAGAATGGTAATGAGGAGAGAGTGGTGACCTAAAGACAAGAGAGACAACGTGATTTGACGCGTTTGCTTGTTAATGAAGCGCTTTCGTTAGCACAAAGTCAAAGCACTCGGTCCAGTAATTATGCATTTCATTACAGGGCCTTGGAAACCTAAGGGAAAAACAAGACTTGTTTTGACTGAGAGAACAAGGACAAACCAGTTAGTACCATTCCTTTTGGGTTGCGAGAAGACGACGTGCTAGTTGGTGGTGGTGATGGAGCTAATTGTTGAGAATAGTTCTGTTAGCTAAGTGCTGATCCACATTTAATGTTTGTCAGCAATGCAGTTCTCCTGACTATGTCATGTAATTAGTGTCCAAACTTTGATGTTTATCATCAATCAATATGGATTTCCTATGAATTGTAGACATTATTAACGGTTGTTTCTATTAGTGAATCAATGGTGAATTGAAGGAGTACGATGTAATGACGGGCTTCATCCAAGATTACTTATTTAAGGCCAGATTCAAGCCCTAACCTCAAATGAAGTAAAGTATAAGATTAATATATTTGAAAAAAAGAAAGTTTGTTGTTGGTAAGCCACATTTGTAATGAATGACTCAATTCAAGTCTAAAATCGTCTGAAAGGAATATTGGGAGCAGCCATACAAGAAAGTGATTTATCTGGAGATTAATTTTAATGTTAACTGATGTGTTATTTAATTGGATATTTTTAAGTGACGTGACATTTTGGGACTTTACAAACTCTCTCATAAAGAATCAACACTAGCGGGAGTGGAGCTAAAATCGTAAATTAAGAATGGATTAACCCGCTTGCTTCACTAGAGAATAAAATTGTAGCAAATAATAGTGGCTTGCCTTTTCTATTAACTACAGTGACTGTAATATACAACCCCCCCCCCCCAAAAAAAAAAAAAAAAAAAAACCAATAAACGAATGAATGAATCAATCTGGGAGCCTCAACGTCATCGTTCCAATCTCTCAACTTCCTTCAGACCAGCGTCGAACAGGACGATGTGGACGGATCGTAGAGAGCCGGGACCAGGTACTTTCTCCTGTTCACGCCGTGCGCGTTGTAGCTCGCCCCCGTCGCCTCCTCTACCAGCAAGTTCCCGGCATAGCCCGGGTACGCCCCGTTGCCGTAGATCCCCGTGCACGCCGACGCCGCCTCCAGCGACGCCCCCGCCTCGCCCTGGTAGTAACCGTTTGAGAACGGGTTCGTGGCGGTCCCGGCGAGGAGGCCTGCCAGGTTGATCACCATCCCGTCGACGCCGACGTCGCCGTTGGGCGCCACCAGCGGCGGGCTCTGCGGCCCGTACTGGGGCTGGTGGAAGGGCCACGCGCACTGCCCAGGGCACTGTGTCTCCGAGTTTCCCACCCAGATGTACGCGAACCTGGAGCTCCTGCCGTTGACCTTGACGGAACCGACGGCGGAGTCGTGGGAGCCGCACCGGCTCATGCAGAACCCCTCGACGGCCACGTCAGAGGAGGTGAGCACGACGTTGATGGCGTTCCGCTGTTCGCCCCGGGACGCCAGCTTCACGAGGTGCTTGCTCCTGAGGGACTTCCCTAGCGAGTAGCTCTCGTCGAGGACTTGCCTCCCGAGCGAGAGGGTGAGAGAAGGCGTGCGCCTCTTGGAGGAGGAGAGGTGGTAGTACTTGTCGACCGTCTTCCACCACTGGGAGACGGAAGGAGGGGCCTGAGCCAAAGAAGGGTCGGAGGAGAGGGAGGTGACGAAGTCGGAGACGATGGTGCGCTGGGAGGGCTTGAAGCGGCCGTACCAGATGAGGTTGACGGAGATCTTGCCGGAGAGGAGAGGGCCATTGTGGTACTTCATGGGCGGGGACTGGTCTTGGACTAGCTCGGCCAGCCTCCTGGTGGCGGAGGCCATCTGGAGGAGGCAGAGGGCGAGGAACAGCTTTGGAAGAGCTGTTTTAGAAGAAGCGAAGAACGATGCCATCGTAGTAGCTGAGTTTTGGGGTGAGACTGAGGAAAGTGGAAAGGCGAAAGCTGAGGTAGCTTCTCGCTTTGTTTAAGTTATGGATTGTGTTGAAGGGAGGAGGAGTATTTATACAAGGATGGGATGAGGGTAAGCCTTCGATTATTTTATTTTGCGACTATATATTATAATATTTTATCGTAGAAGTGGGGTTAGAGTGCTGGAACCTGCCTGGAAAGAGACGAAAGGAGGGCAGCCCATGATGGTCTTGACATTCCCAGTTGCATCTTTACCAGGAAGATAAACAAATGACAACTGGTGCTGGACTACGCGTTCAATCGTCATTTCATTTACGCTCCTAGGACGACTTTTTAAGAGGTGGCCGATAGTATTGGCCCATGCTGGGCCACAATCGCGGGTGTTGCGCTACGTGGCAGTCTTGGTATTTTTTTTTCTTTTTATTTTTCTTTTTGTAAATAGCGGCCTTGGTTGACCGATGATATATATATGGGATGAGTAAAGGGAAAGGGATAATGTAATGCGTGGGAAATGTGTGGTATGACCGAAAGTTTAGGTTTGTCCTAAAATCGCCTAAGCTCTTGCTCCAACATATGACACATCACCCATATTATTCATAACTGAGCACAAACAGCAAAAAAAAAACTAAGGTTACAAGAGGCGCATAGGTGGGTGGAAATGGTCTCAGAGCACAAGCATGTATGTGGAAATGGTCGGATGAGGCCAGAATTGTCAGAGGATGTGGAGCCATTCAAAGAGCGCGAATGATAAAATTTATACTTCTCTATTTCTCTACTTCTCTGTTCTCCAGAACAAATTTGGAACATAAATCCGTTTGATAACGCAATTGATTTTTTTATTTCTAGAACAGATTTCTATTCCATAAATAAATTTGAATAAGAAATCATAAGTTAAAATTTTTAATTTCTCAATTTTTGGCTTAAATCAATTTTTGTTCCATGAATTTTGTAATGCACACTTAAAATGTGCCGAAATCGACATGAGGCCACTTAATTTTAGGGTAACTTGCATGGGACCCGCAACTATCAAATAATGAGATTGAGTGGGCTAATAGGATTTCGGTGCACCTGAGAAGTTTCCTAAATAGTGATGGTTGGACGCAGAGGATATTGAGTGTTGGCTAAAGCATGACGTTGGTAGGATTGGGCAAATGGTTAGAGAGAGCATAGTTTTGTTTTTTCCTTTTTTATTTGCAATCTTAGATAGCTGAACTCAATGAAACTTTTAGAAGTAATTGTGTTCAAATTGGTTCTAATTACACAAAGAAACTTTAAGACTTTGAGCTAGAATATTTAACGAGGTCCAATTGAGATTTTGTTACATTCAATGGTATAAATCTAAATAGGATCCCTCCCCAAGGTCAACTAATATCATTTTCTCAAACCAAGATCCGACCAAATTTTCATCCGATTTTCGTTTTTATGCTTCAGCTCTCTATTCAAACAATTCAAGGCAATAGATCGCAGAAGGGCCACAAAATGAACATTTCTATACATGAAAAAATGCATATACAAAAAACCCGATTAAGAAGATTACCCGAGATAAAATGCATGGGTCTGATTAATCTAATGGGTGGGATTGAGAAAGAGAAGGTCGATTGGAGACCCTAGGACGTGGCTGAGCGAAAGAAATGAAGTTTGATTTGAGTGATGACGACGAAGGAGAGAGGGAAGGTGAGAGGATGGTAGTGAGGAGGGAATGGTGAAGTAAAGGCAAGAGAGGCCAGCTTGATTTGACGCATTTGCTTGTTAATGAATTGCTTGCGTTGGCAAAAAGTCAAATCTCTCGGTCCAGCAGTTGGGCATTTCTCTTATTACAGGGCATTGGACAGCCGAGAAAAACAAGACTCTTGTTTTGACTGAGAGAACAAGGACAAAACCACTCAGTGCCCTTCCATTTGGGTCGCAAGAAGAAGACATGCTAGTTGGCGGTGGTGGTGGTCGTGGTGGTGGTGGTGGAGCCAATTGTCAAGAATGGACCTGTTAGCTAAAGTGCGAGTCCTCATTTTTTATTGGGTTTGTCCTAAAATCACCTAAACTCTTGCACCAACATACGACACCTCATCCATATTTTCGTCCGATTTCAGTTTTTATGCTTCAGCTCTTTATTCAAACAATTCAAGGCAATAGATTGAAGAAGGGCCACAAAGTGAACATTTCTATACAAGAAAAAATGCATATACAAAAACCCCCATTAAGAAGATTATTGTGGAATGCATGGGTCTGATTAATCTGATGGGTGGGACAGAGAAACAGAAGGTCGATTGGAGCCCCTAGGACGTGGCTTAGCGAAAGAAATGAAGTTTAATTTGAGTGTTGACGACGAAGGAGAGGGCGAAGGTGAGAGGATGGTAGTGAGGAGGGAATGTTGAAGTAAAGGCAAGAGAGGCCAGCTTGATTTGACACATTTGCTTGTTAATGAATTGCTTGCGTTGGCAAAAAGTCAAATCTCTCGATCCAGCAGTTGGGCATTTCTCTCATTACAGGGCATTGGACAGCCGAGAAAAACGAGACTCTTGTTTTGACTGAGAGAACAAGGACAAAACCACTCAGTGCCCTTCCCCTTGGGTCGCAAGAAGAAGACATGCTAGTTGGCGTTGGCGGTGGCGGTGGCGGTGGAGGTGGAGCCAGTTGTCAAGAATGGGCGTGTTAGCTGAAGTGCGAGTCCTCATTTTTAATTGGTTAGCAAATGAGCTCTTTTGAGCATGCCGTGCCATTTATCTCATGTCCAAGTTTCGATGTCTATCATTAATTGACATGAATTTTCCTGAGAATTATAGACATTGTTAATAGTTGTTGCTACGGTAGATCCACGATGATGTTAGTATATATCTTTTAGTTATATTTAGGATATTTCCTCTTTTTTTTTTTTTTTTTTATCTATGTTGATTATGCATATCTAATCTATTTTTCTTATATAGTCATCTATTAAAGCCTATAAATAAACTCTCTAGGTACTATTTCCTATAAATCAAACTATATATAGAAGTTCCTCAAATTTGTCTTTTACATTATTATTTTAGGTTAAAACCATGAAAAAGTCCAAATTATTACGCCCAAAATAAATTTATTCTAAACTAATTTTTTTACCATTAAAAAACCCAAAATTGCACATTCATGACAAATTTATTCCAAATTAATTTTTTTACCATAAAAAACTCCAATTGATACATTTGTGACAAATGCACTCTCCTTTAGTTTCCATTGAATTATAGTAATACCATGAAAAACCACAAACTAATATATCTGTGACAAATTAATAGTAAGACCTCAAGCAGGTACACCCATTAATTATTGCATATCATTTAACTCAGTATTTTGATGGTTAAATTTAATGAAATTTAATGGATGATAAATTTATTACATGTGTATCAATTTGGAATTTTAGTGTCAAATAAGTAGTTTAAAGTAAATTTGTTACAGATGTACTAATTTGGAGTTTATTATTATTATTATTATTGTTTTTAACTTGGTATCAAAACCACTTTGTTAAGGCAACCCTACCACATTAGGTGCACTTTGCACTAGGGGTGTCAGTAACCGGACCGAAAAACCAACCGAACCGAAAAATTCGGTTTTTTCGGTTCGGTTTTCATTAAAAACCGAAATTTTTCGGTTCGGTTCTTATCGGTTAACCGAACCGAACTGAACCAACAAATAAAAGTGGAGAAATCTGAGTTTAACAGGAAAAAAAAACAAAAACCGAAACGAACCGTTGACACCCCCTACTTTGCACAGATGCACCCATGCTCCTCGAGCACCCTAATGCACACTTAAATAAATCATCCATCCCTACCGCTCAAAAATCAATAGTGTTCATTTCGTGCGCACAAATCTAATTTTAGGAAGCACTTAATCCAATCCATTCCACAATGATCATGTTTGGACACCAACTATGCCGGTCACATTGCCTAGTTGAGTCTTTATCATAGACGTGACTTTTTATTTAATGCTAGTTGTAGAGGTCACATTGCTCAATAACTAATTTCCCAAATCAATCGTATAAGCCACTTGATGCTACAACACTAGTTGTATAGGCTGTGTTGCACACTTACTATTTTGCAAGCTGGCCGCATTGGTGGCTAGCATTTTGCCCTCCAATTCTCGACCTTTCACATGTCATTTTGAGAGGTCAACACCACCATTAGACTTGCCGCCCTCAGACTAGCTAGATTTGTGAGTTTCGCTGCAAACAACATTAGAAACCACCTCATCCGCCACATCTCAACTATTGTACGCAGTTTGATTTGATTTCAAACTCAAGTTGACCCAGTCACCATGAGTTTGAGAAACGACTTTAGAGATATGTAGATGTTTTCTATAGATATTTAGGATATTTACTCTAATTTTCTATCTCTATTTTAGTCATACATATCTAATTTAATTTCCTTATATAATCAAATATCAAAGCTAATATATGAGCTCTCTATATATTCTTTTCTAGACATCAAACTATATACAAAAATTCCTTAAATCTATATTCTACATTATTATTTCTTGACTGGTGAATTGAAGGTTTCTGATACAATGACGGGCTTCATACAGTGATTAATGTAAGTGACTAGTTGCTTAACTCATGGTATGATAGAAGCTCCTCCCTCAAGTGTAGTTAAGTATATGACTAATTTACATGCAAATAAGAAAGTCTGCGGTGGTCAAGCCACATTTGTAACAAATGACTCAATTCAGATCTTTGTCTCCCTAGGAATTTGTGAGGAGCATCGCACCTTGTCGTTTAGAAACCATATATAACGACTTTAACTATTTCCACGACGATGAGCACCCAATAGCAATAATTTGAATAAAACATAAAGTCATGATCATTTGGGGTTACTATTAAGTTAAGTAACGTTCGTGTTATATGCAGCATTTCCACTTAGAAAGGTGAGAGTTCTAATCCAATGTGCCTTTTGCCATAACCAACGACTTTCGCCAGTATTAATAATGGATTTCTCACGCTCCCTCGACCTAAGCCCCTCCATCTGTTCCCCCAAAAACTAAATCGGTAATTAGAGCATACATTCACTACGTAATGGTCTTTTCTTCCACAAATGGTGTAATTAGCCCGGTCGGTTTATTGAAATGTGTGATTGAAGAGCTGAACTCCTCAGATTAAGCGTGGATTTAGTCCGGTTGCTGAACTCCTCAGATTAAGCGTGGATTTAGTCCGGTTGCTTTGCAATGGCTCACATAATTGTAGCAAATAAAAGTGGTTTGCCTTTTTTATTAACTATAATGACAATACTATAGAGCAACTACAAAACCAATAAAAGAATGAATGAATTAATCTGGTAGCCTAAACGTCATCGTTTCTATCCGTCTCCAATTCCCTCACACCAGAGTCGAACACGACGACGTGGCTGGATCGTAGAGAGCCGGGACCAGGTACTTTCTCCCGTTCACGCCGTGCGCGTTGTAGCTCGCCCTCGTCGCCTCATCCACCAGCAAGTTCCCAGCGTAGCCCGGGTACGCCCCGTTGCCGTAGATCCCGGTGCACGCCGATGCCGCCTCCAGCGACGCCCCCGCCTCGCCCTGGTAGTACCCGTTCGAGAAGGGGTTCGTGGCGGTCCCGGCGAGGAGGCCCGCGAGGTTGATCACCATCCCGTCGACGCCAACGTCCCCGTTGGGCGCCACCAGCGGCGGGCTCTGCGGGCCGTACTGGGGCTGGTGGAAGGGCCACGCGCACTGCCCCGGGCACTGCGTCTCCGAGTTGCCCACCCAGATGTACGCGAACCTCGAGCTCCTGCCGTTGACCTTGACGGAACCGACGGCGGAGTCGTGGGAGCCACACCGGCTCATGCAGAATCCCTCGACGGCCACGTCGGAGGAGGTGAGCACGACGTTGACGGCGTTCCGTTGTTCGCCCCGGGACGCGAGCTCGACGAGGTGCTTGCTCGTGAGGGACTTCCCGAGGGAATAGCTCTCGTCGAGGACTTGCCGCCCGAGCGAGAGCGTGAGGGAAGGAGTGCGCCTCTTGGAGGAGGAGAGGTGGTAGTACTTGTCGACCGTCTTCCACCACTGAGAGACGGATGGAGGGGCCTGAGCCAAAGAAGGGTCTGAAGAGAGGGAGACGACGAAGTCGGAGACGATGGTGCGCTGGGAGGGCTTGAAGCGGCCGTACCAGATGAGGTTGACGGAGATCTTGCCGGAGAGGAGAGGGCCATTGTGGTACTTCATGGGCGGGGACTGGTCTTGGACCAGCTCGGCCAGCCTCCTGGTGGCGGAGGCCATCTGGAGGAGGCAGAGGGCGAGGAACAGCTTTGGAAGAGCTGTGTTAGAAGCGAAGAAGGATGCCATTGTAGCTGAGTTTTGGGCTGAGACTGAGGAAAGAGGAAAGGTCAAAGCAGAGGTAGCTTTGTTTAAGATGTGGGCTGTGTCGAAGGGAGGAGGAGTATTTATACAAGGGTGGGATGAGGGTGATGGCATGATGCTTTGATTATTTTATTTTACGACTATATATTCTAATATAATAATTAATATGAAGTGGGGAACGTAGTAGTGGGGTTAAGGCGCCGGAACCTGCCTGGAAAGAGACAAACGGAGGGCAGCTCGTGATGGTCTTGAAAGTCCCAGTTGCAACTTCACCAGCAAGATTGACAAAAGACCACTGGTGCCCGACTACGCGTAAAGTCATCATTTACGCTCTCAAGACAGCTTTTTAGGAAACCAATCACAAAAACATGATAATGCTTAATGTACCTTTTGCAATTGATGTTTTGAACAAAATAATTTACATCGAATTTTCTTAAATTTTTTCTAAAATCAAATTATTAAAAAGCCTTAATTAAAAACTTAAATTGATAGGCAAAAGGATAAAACATATATATAAAAAAAACATATCAATTTCACTATCAAATGGTATGACATATTTCTATCTCTTAACATCTCTCATGTTTAAATTGATCAGAAAAAATTGATTAATGGAAGTGGACATGGGCGCAAAAGGAGCGGAACCTGTCTTTGCGATGGGACTCTATGTTGGAATTCAGGCTAAATATAATAGCTCCTTTTTTGCGAGCTGTCAGCTGAAATTCAAACAGAGAGTGGGCAATGCAATCCAGCTTACCTTTGACCGGAAAAAAAAAAAGAAAACCATCTTAGCTACAGTTGAATGGACGAAACTGACCTTTCACTGATCTTTCTCTTTAGCCTCGGAGAAGGGCGGTAGGGCTTTTTCAAAAAAATTATTGAAAAAAACGAAACGCTATTCTCTAATTATTATTATGGCCATGGACATTTCTTGATTTACGCGCATCCAATATAATTAACAGAAGTGGGTCGGTTTGTGATGCAATTAAGGGATGGTCGGTGGGGCGACAAGACTAAGTCGCAAATTGGTGCAGAGGAATGTGAAATTGTGGTGAGAGTAATTACTAAAAAAAAATTAAATTTATTATATTTATGCTAATTTAATTCTAAAATCTTTAAATTCATCAATTGAATCATGTCACTGATGTGACACTTTATGCAATTTTTGTTATTTTTTTCTAAATTTCCAATTATATTTTTCTCTTCTTTCCTTTTCTTTTCTTTCCGTCTTCCTCCACCAATCATCGAGCCTTGGAGATAGGGACCAGCCACTAGAGATGATTGGCAAGGTCATAACCTCATATGCCCCTTGCCAAATTGGCGAAAGCAAGTATCCCTCGAAGTAAGCTTGGCCTTGGTCGACCCTTGTTGGCCTTCGACCAGGGTCCTCGCGATCATTGCCTTGGGTTTGTCACCGAACATTGCCGAGGTCCGGCAATTGATAGAGAGAATAAAAATAGAGTAATAAAATAAAATATACATAAAGCAAAATTTAGAAACAAAAATAATAATAAATTATAAAATTTATGCATATCAGTGCTAATTATATCACATAATATAGCCAACATCCGCATAAACGATTCCTAGTTAAAATGATTAAATGGATTATGTTGGCAAAATTGATCAAGTTAAAATATTTAAGATTGAATATAGGTGTAATAAGTGCAATTTTTTATTTTTGGTAATTTTGGTATTAGAGACGCGGTGGTGGATACAATAGTCGGCTGACTTATCCTTGAAGATATGGCGGCTTTGTCGGCCTCAAATGGCGGTCGATAATATTGGCCCCAGCACGGGACACTCGTGGATTTTGCGCCACGTGGTGGCCTTCGTTTGACCGATGATGCGTATATGGGATGAGTACGGTGAAAGGGATAACGTCATGCGTGGGAATTGAATTGTGTGACCGAAAGTTTAAATTTGTTTTAAAATCATCTTAACTTTAGCACTAACATAAGACATATCATCCATATAATTTAAAATAGAGACATATAAAGAGAGAGAGCGAAGGTTACAAGAGGCGCACAAGTGGGTGGAAATGGTCTCAAAGCAAAAGTACGTATAAGGGTAAACAGTTTTAGATTTCACACGAGTTCTATCTAGAATTTGAAACGTACACGTTGAAATAGGTTAGAAAGTATTGACACTTTCTTAGAGCTTTTGTGTTATATTAAACACTTCAGCATGTGTTCAACACTCCATCAACAAGTATTGAAAAATTCAATACTTGGTCAACTTTTTTGATACTCTTCAGTACGCTAATTTGAAATTCTGACATGCGATTCGAAATTTCGATACGTACATGATCAATTTTAAAAAAATTAAAAAATTAAAAGAATTTAATAATAATAATAAATGGAAAAGAAGAAAAACCTAGTCTCTTTTATTTTCTAACTTTCAATTTCTGTGACACATAATTTACCCTCCAAGTTTATTTGTTTCTTTTTTCTTTGGACATGCTCTAACACGCAAGTCTAGAATATAAATTGCTTTTTTTTTCCTCCAATTTTTAAAAGTTGAATAAGTCAAATTAAAACAATAAATGATATTGACAAATTGCGGGTTAATATTTTTAGTGTAAATTTATTCTTTGCTCCTTTCTATTATTTATTTATTTATTTGTGAATTTGAATCAAATTAATTCAATTAAAATAATCATAAAAATGAAAATTTATCATGTATAATGCATAATGTGTCATAATATATCAGAATTCTCTATTTTTTGAGAAACGACGTATCGACATGTTGTGTCGTGTGTTGCGTGCCACATGTCGGTGTCGGTACTATTTACGGAATAAGTTCCTCATTTCTTGGAACCTGTAGGTATATGCTGGAACATTGAACCTATCTTGTTACAGGTTCCAAGCTCGGTTCTAAGTTCTATCCAAGCTCTACCTATATTATTAATTGAATGATTGTAGTGACTTTAATGAACACTACTTATTACTACAATTCATTAATAACAATTTATATTTAAACACATGAAATATATGAAACATTAAGAAAATAAAAGTTTTAGATATAAAATGGAAGCTCCATTAGTGGTTTCAAATTATACATTTATCATCGAATGCCATGAAACACCCTACGATCAATGAAGACATGGATCAAGAAAAATGCAAAAACTAATTCCAAGTTTTATGTACAAGTTCCTAATTCCATTAACCTAAAACTTGAAATCTATCTCTCGAAAGAGGTTCTCTAATTTTTGAAACCTGAAACTTATCGTGCATATCTTGAAATCTAAACTGAACAGATTTCTATCGATCCAGTTCTCAAATTCCAGGTCATACTATAGAATCATGCTCACCCCTTGTGCAAGTGGTGGGACGAGGCCACTTGATCCTGGGTGTGACCTACATTGCACCCACATCTTTTAAACAATGAGATTGAGTGGGCTTATATAATTCGGATGCACTAGAGAGTTTTTCGAGGTAGAGGATATTGGGTGTTGGTTGAAGGTTGGTGGTATGGCGTCGGTGGGCTTGGGCAAACCGATAGGGAGAGCATAGTTTTGTTTCTTCTTCTTCTTCTTCTTTTTTACAGTGTTAAAATGTTCGTTGGTTGAACTCAAGGAAACTCTTAAAAGTAATTGTGTTCAAGTAGGCTTGAATTATACAATGAAACTTTGAGACTTCAAGCCCAAAATAGTGTTTAACTGGATCGATGAGCCAATTTACAATTTGTTTCGCTCAATAGTTGAAGTCAAAACAGGATCCCCATCAAGGTCAACCTACATCCTATTCCTAAACCAAGATCCAACTGAGTTCTCGGCCAACATCTCTTTTCATGATTCCCATCTTCAATCTAACAATCCAAGGCAATAAATCGCCAAAGGCCATAGATTGAATATTTTAATACAAACGAACATGCATATATAAGCCCTATTTGGTAACAATTCTATTTCTCCAAATTTACATTATTATGTTCCTCGGAACAAAAAATAGAAATAAAGATCCGTTTGGTAACGTCAATGATTTTTTATTCCCTGAAATAGAAAAGTGGCCGGGAATAGATTTATAATATAATAAGAAGTAGAAAAAAGTAACTTCTTGTTCCCATAAACAATTTCTAGAAATAAGTTATTTTCTCTTTTCTTTTTTTTTTCTTTTCTCATTTTTCTTCTTATTTGACGGCCACCACCCCCCTTTGCCGCCTGCTATGGTTGCCGCCATTGCTGACCATTGTCACTATAGCCTACCACTAACGACCAACAATGATCGCTAACGCCGCCGCCCGTTGATTGGCCGATCAACAGCCGTCATCGGACAATCAGCAGTCGACCACAGCGAGCAGGGTCGTCAATGATCATTGGCCACAGGGTTAGCAACGAGTAGCAATGGACAAGGTCGGCAGTCGACAGTGGTAAGGAAGAATAAAAAAAAAAATTCTACATTACAAAAAAAAAAATTGTGAATTGTACCAAACACATTCTTATTCTTTTTTTTTTTATTCCGAGAATAAAAATTTTGTATAGTTACTAAATAAGTTTTTTTATTGAGAAATTATTCTAAAGAATAGAAATAAAAAAAGATTATTTCTAAAAGAAAATTATTTCCTGAAACGAAAATGTTATCAAACGAACCCATAATAACCTCTTAAGAATATTACCTAAGGTGGATCACATGTGTTTGATCAATCTAATGAGTGGGAGTGAGAAAAAGACGGGTTAATGGAAGCCATTAGGATGTCGTTGAGTGAGAGAAATGAAGTTAGATATGAATGATACCGATGAAGGAAATGGAGATGGTGAGAGGATGGTACCGAGGCAAAAGTGGTTATCTAAAGACAAGAGAGACAACATGATTTGACGTGTTTGCTTGTTAACGAAGCGCTTTCATTAGCACAAAGTCAAAGCTCTCGGTCCGGCAATTGTGCATTTCATTACAGGGCCTTGGAAAGCTAAAGGAAAAACAATACTTGTTTTGACTGAGAGGACAAGGACAACCAGTTAGCACCCTTACTTTTGGATTGCGAGGAGACGATGTGCTAGTTGGCGGTGGTGGTGGAGCTAATTGTCAGAAATAGTTCTGTTAACTAAGGCTGCGTTTATTTTTGTTCTTTTTTCTGTTTTTAAACATTTTTTTTGTCTTTCTGTTCCTCGGAACAAAAAAGGAACAGAAACGCGTTTGAGTGTGTTTTTGTTCCAAAATTATTTTTTTATTCCCGTAAACACATTCGAATGCGAAAACAAGAAACAAAAAAAAGTTGTTTCTTGTTTCTGGAACACGTTTTAGAAACACTTTCTTGTTTCTTTTCTCCTTATTTTTTTCTTTCTTTTTTCTTTGGCCGGTCGCGGGCCTCGGCTAGGGCTGGCGACGCCGTCGGGGGCTGGCGAACTCGCCGGAGCGTCGCCAGCCCCCGGCGAGGCCGAGCGTCGCCGGCCCTTAGCAAAGCTCGAGCTCGCCTTGGCCGGGCGAGCTCGGGCTCGCCGGATTTGGGCGAGCTTGAGCTCGCCCGGCCAAGGCGAGCTCGACCTCGCGCCAAGCTGGGCAAGCTCGAGCTCGCCCAGCCAAGGCGAGGCCGAGCCTCACCCAGCTACGGCGAGGCTCGACCTTGCCAGGGGCTAGCGAGCCTCACCATGGCCGGGCGAGGCCGCCGGCCCTCGTCGGCCGGTCGCCGCCGCCATGGCCAAGGCGCCGACCGCCAAAAGAAGAAAAAAAGAAAAAAGGAAAAAGAAAAATAATAAATAATAAAAAAATAGAAAGAAAATATTTAAAAATAAAAGAAATAAAAAAATTACATAAATTTACCAAATGTGTTTCGTTTATTTTTTATTACCGGAACAAGTTTACCAAACGCGTTTTTTGTTCAAAAATTGTTCCCTAGGAACAAAACATTTTTTTTCTATTTCTGTTTCCTAGAACAATTTTTAAACAGAAACGTTACCAAACGCGCCCTAAGTAAGAGTAAGCATCGGTCCAGGGTTAACTTGGACCGACCTTAGAGCGGCCCAATTTTGTTGATCCTGGTCCAGTTTCTAGGAGGGTTGAGTTGGTCCTGAGTCCTAAGACTCCTAAATCAGCACTGTATGGATTGATCCTTGATTCTTGGAGTTTAAGGTTGGTCTAATTTAATTTTTTTTTTTAAATAAAAACCTAAGTCAAATGACGTCAACAACATTAAACGGCTCCTCATGGCGTCCTCCTCAAGGAATTGTTCTCTTATGCCTTCTTTGTCCTCTTAATATTCAATTTACCCCCAAAATTGAAAGATACAACTTTCCCACTCGCCGCTTAGCTCTCGCACTACTGAACTTTCCTGCTCGCCAATCAACTTCCCATTTTGTTCCATATTTTTATGAGCGGTATTAATCGTTTTATGGTTTATTGTTTTTAGTAGGTTAAAAATTTATATTATTGCCTTATCTTAAATTTGTTGAATATGTAATGACACTGTTGTATAATGTCGCATTATCGATAAACATGTAATGTGAAATGGTAAGTTTACCTTTTCAAGGAATACAAAAAATAAAACAAAAAATTGCGGACTAACATTGTACAGGTTAGTCCTAGGGTTAGGGGTGGACTAGCCCAACCCGAACCATGCTCACTTCTATAGTTAAGTGCTTATCCAAATTTTATGTTTTTTAGCAATGCGATACTTGTGATTATATCATGTAATTAATGTCCAAACTTAGATATTTATCATCAATCGGCATGAATTTTCTTATGAATTGTGCACATTATTAATGATTGTTTTCATTAGTGGATCAACGATGAATTGAAGGAGTATGATGTAACGACGGGCTTCATCCATGATTAATGTAAGTAACTAATGGCACATTTGGTAACGTTTCTATTCTGGGGAACAATTTTTTAACATAAATAATTTTTTCTATTTTTGTTTCTGAGAACAATTTTTGAATTTAAGAACGCGCTTGATAACTACAAAAAATTTATATTCCAGGAATAGAAATACGATTAGTAAACTTATATAATTTAATTGTTTCTTTTAATTTTTAATTTTTAATTTTTTTTCCTTTTTTTTCTTTTTTCTTCCTTTTGGTTGCTCACCGGCCTCAACCATGGCCGGTGATCGACTGACGAGGGCCAACAACATCGCCGGAGCGTTGCCGACCCCCGAAGAGGCTCGGTCTTGCCTTGGCTAGGCGAGCTCGATTGGGTGAGCTCAAGCTTGCCCAACCAAGGTGAGGCTCAGTCTCGCCAAGAGCCAGTGACGCTTCAGCGAGGCCGTCAACCTTTGTCGGCCATGGTTGAGGTCGGTGACTAGCCAAAAGGAAGGAGAAGGAAAGAAAAAAGAAGAAGAAAAACGAAGTGTTTTTTGAAATTGTTCTCGGAATAAAAATCAACTTTTTTATACTTCTTGTTTCTATTCCAAATATATTCTCTAACAAAAGAGTAGATTTTTTGTTCCCAAGAACAAAAGTTTTACCAAACATGCTTTTATTCTTTTTTTGTTCCCCGAAACAAAATAACAGAAATTTTTGTTATAGGGAACATAAATATATTTTGCCAAACAAGGCCAAATACAAGCCCTAACCTCAAGTGAAGTTAAGTATAAGATTAATATATGAAAATAAGAAAGTTTGTTGTTGTTAAGCCACATTTGTAATGAATGACTCAATTCACATCTAAAATCGTCCTAAAGGAATATTGGGAATAGCCATACAAGAAAGTGGTCTTTCTGGAGATTATTGTTAATGTTAATTAATGTGTCGTTTAATTGGATATTTATAAGTGATGTGAGATTTTGGGACTTTAGAAACTCTCTTGACTTTATGAAGGAGTGAGCTAAAATCGTCAGATTAAGAACGGATTAACCCGCTTGCTTTGCACTAGAGAATAAAATTGTAGCAAATAAAAGTGGCTTGCCTTTTCTATTAACTATAATGACCGTAATATACAGCAACAAAAAAATCAATAAACGAATGAATGAATCAGTCCGGTAGCTTAACGTCATCGTTTCAATCTCTCTCCACTTCCCTCACACCAGCGTCGAACAGGACGAAGTGGACGGATCGTAGAGAGCCGGGACCAGGTATTTTCTCCCGTTCACGCCGTGCGCGTTGTAGCTCGCCCCCGTCGCCTTATCCACCAGCAAGTTCCCAGCGTAGCCGGGGTACGCCCCGTTTCCGTAGATCCCCGTGCACGCGGACGCCGCCTCAAGTGACGCCCCCGCCTCGCCCTGGTAGTACCCGTTCGAGAACGGGTTCGTGGCGGTCCCGGCGAGGAGGCCTGCCAGGTTGATCACCATCCCGTCGACGCCGACGTCGCCGTTGGGTGCCACCAGCGGTGGGCTCTGCGGGCCGTACAGGGGCTGGTGGAACGGCCAAGCGCACTGCCCCGGGCACTGCGTCTCCGAGTTGCCCACCCAGATGTACGCGAACCTCGAGCTCCTGCCGTTGACCTTGACGGAACCGACGGCGGAGTCATGGGAGCCGCACCGGCTCATGCAGAATCCCTCGACGGCCACGTCGGAGGAGGTGAGAACGACGTTGATGGCGTTCCGCTGTTCGCCCCGGGACGCGAGCTCCACGAGGTGCTTGGTCGTGAGGGACTTCCCGAGGGAGTAGCTCTCGTCGAGGACTTGTCTCCCGAGCGAGAGCGTGAGGGAAGGAGTGCGCCTCTTGGAGGAGGAGAGGTGGTAGTACTTGTCGACCGTCTTCCACCAATGAGAGACGGATGGAGGGGCCTGAGCCAAAGAAGGGTCGGAGGAGAGGGAGGTGACGAAATCGGAGACGATGGTGCGCTGGGAGGGCTTGAAGCGGCCGTACCAGATGAGGTTGACGGAGATCTGGCCGGAGAGGAGAGGGCCGTTGTGGTACTTCATGGGCGGGGACTGGTCTTGGACCAGCTCGGCCAGCCTCCTGGTGGCGGAGGCTATCTGGAGGAGGCAGAGGGCGAGGAATAGCTTTGGAAGAGCTGTTTTAGAAGAAGCGAAGAACGATGCCATCGTAGTAGCTGAGTTTTGGGCTGAGACTGAGGAGAGGTGAAAGCTGAGGTAGCTTCTCGCTTTGTTTAAGTTGTGGGTTGTGTTGAAGGGGGAAGGAGTATTTATACAAGGATGGGATAAGGGTGATGCTTCGATTATTTTATTTTACGACTATATATTATAATAATAAATATGAGGGTGGAAGGTAGAAGTGGGGTTAAAGTGCCGGAACCTGCCAAGAAAGAGACAAAAGGAGGGCAGCTCATGATGGTCTTGAAATTCCCAGTTGTAACTTCACCAGCAAGATTGACAGAAGGCCACCAGTGCTCGATTGCGCGTTCAATCATTATTTCAGTTACGCTTTTAGGACAGCTTTTTATTAGGTGGTCGATGGTATTGGCCCATGCGTGGGCCACACGTGGGTGTTGCGGTACGTGGTGGTCTCGTTTTATTCCTTTCCTAATCAATAGTGGCCTTGGTTGACCGACGATATGCATACGGGATGAGTAGAGTGAGAGGGCTGATGTAAAGCGTGGGGATTGTATGGTGTGACCAAAATCCTGGGTTTGTTCTAAAATCACTGAACTCTTGCGTTAACAGATGACACACTATCCGTACAATTCAAAACTGAGCACGTACAGCCAAAACAACAAAAAACCAAGGTCAGGAGAGGCGCATTGGTGGGTGGAAATGCTCTTGGAGCAAAGGCATGCGCATGGAAGTGGTGGATAGCAAAGCATGCCAGAATCCACATGAGGCAACTTGATCCTAGGCTTCACCTACATGGGATCCACGACTTTCAATGGATGAGATCGAGTGGACTTATAGGATTTCAATGCACGCCCAAGTTTTTTTGGGTGGTGATGGTTAGAGACTGGATGTTGGTTGTTGGCTAAAGGCTTTGGTGGCATGGCATCGGTAGGCTTGGGCAAATAGACAGAGAAAGCATAGGTTTTTCTTTTGCAAGTAAAAATGTTAGATGGTTGAACTCAAGGAAATTTTCGGAAGTAACTATGTTCTAATCGGCTCGAATTACACCAAGAAACTTTGAGATTTTGAGCTTAATAAAGTGTTTAACTCGATCCATGATTAAATTGATATTTTTTTATGCTCAATTGTCAAAATCAAAACATGATTCCTCACCAAAGTCAACTTATATCATTTTCTTGAATCAAAATCCAATTAAGTTTTCACTTAATTTCACTTTTCATGAATTAGCTCTTCAGTCAGGCAATTCAAGGCAATGGATCACAAAAGGATCCCATAATGAATATTTCTATACAAAATTAAAAATGTATATGCCCCGTTAAGAAGATCACCCAAGATAGAACACACAAGCCTGATCAATCTAATGGGTAGGAATCGGAAAGAGAAGTTCGATTAGAGCCCCTAGGATGTGGTTGAGGGAGAGAAATGAAGTTGGATTTGATTGATGACTATGAAGAAGAGGGGGAAGGTGAGAGAATGGTAGCAAGGAGAGAGTTGTGAAGATAAGAGATGCCAGAGTGATTTGACGCGTTTGCTCTGAACAAATTGTTATCGTTGTCACAAAGTCGAAGCTCTCAATCCAGCAATTATGCATTTCATTACGGCATTGGATAACCAAGAGGAAAACATGACTCCTATTTTGACTGACATAACAAAGGAAAACCAATCGACACCCTTCTTTTGGGTCACAAGAAGAGGATGTGATGGTTCAGGAATAATTACCCAAAAAATCCTCAATTTATTACAGTTATACCAAATTTAAACTATTCAATAATGACAATTTAGTCATAAATTTTTAAATAATTTGTCAATATAGACGTTCGAACTAATTTTAGACAACGGTTGTCATATGTGACATAACCGATGTCAACGTCTATAAATTTTGCAATTTTTAAATTTTTGATTTTTTTTTTTATTTCTTTCATTCTTTCCTAGATTACCCTTCATCTGCTTCTTTCATTGTTCTACATCTTTGTTGAATGTGGAAGTAAAAAAGCGAAACGCTCTTCTTCTTACTCTATCCTCCATCATTGTTTGAAAATGCCGTCAAGCCGGGCGTCTTCAAGATCTCAACCAAGCTGGAAGATCGTGAGCTCCGCCCCACATCGACCTTGAGCCCTAGATCTGGAGGGCTCTTGCTCCGTCGCGACATGGAGTTGAATTATAAGTCTTTAAAAACGATTTCGGTATTATGATCTATAACTAACGCATGAGTAAATCAACTCACGTTCAAGTTCGTCGCTTTCAAGTTGAAGCGCAAAAATTGTATGCAAGACAATCTGACGCAAAAGCACTCTCTAGCATATCTGCTAGCAAGAAGTCTGCATTTTCTGGTTCGATGCAACCGGATCCAAGATTGAGTCTTGACTTAGTCGAGAAACGAAACTTTTCTTAGAAAAGAAGAGGATGGAAGATGATGAACAGCAAACACAAAAGCAAAAGCAAAAAATAAATATAAAATGCAAAACGACATCATTTCAATTCAATTTGCTCTAGTCATATCGCGGATCTTGTCACGTAGGATGATTGGTACCGATTGGATCACCATGTCAGTATTTTTCGATCAAAATTATCTAGAATGACTACATTGATAAATCATCAAAATAACTTAGAACTAAATTGACATAATTGAAATGTCAAACGGAACTGATATAAAAGTAATAGGTTTTGGACTTTTTTTTGACAATTTTCCCTACCAATTGGTGGTGGTGGTTGAGCTTATTGTAGAGAATGGCGTGTCACATCTTATGCTGGTGCTCTCTTGAGCATGTTGTGTATCTAATATCCAACTTCAATATCTATCTTCAATCAACACGAGTTTTCCTATTAATTGTAAACATTATTAAGGTTTGTTTTTACCAAGAGATCAACGATGAACTAAAGCAGTATGATGTAACAACGGGCTTCATCCAGTAATTACTATAAGTGACTAAATGCTTAACCTATGGTATGACAAAAGCTCCCACCTCGAGTGTAGTTAATTTATTTGAAAATAAGAAATTTGTTGTTGCCAAGCCACATTTGTAACAAAGGACTCAATTTACATCTAAAATCCTCCAAAAGGAATACTTGGAGAAGTCATATAAGGAGGCGATCCTTTTCAGGATGAATATTAACTGATGAGTCATTTCAAACCCAAAAGGAATACTTGGAGAAGTCATATAAGGAGGCGATCCTTTTCAGGATGAATATTAACTGATGAGTCATTTCAAAGATCAGTTACATATGATGTAAGATTTTAGAATATTACAATCTCTCTGACTTAAAGAATTAACATACACGTCCATGGTTGCCCATATCTCCCTGCAATACGGTCCTACTAGACGAGTGACCTTTGCCTCCATAGAAGTCATAAGGAGCGCCACACTTCGTCCAAACTCAGCAATCGCTCTCTTTCCTCAAAATCATATATGGCCCAATCTATCCTATTTCAAGAGGAACCAGCTTCCATAACATTTGTTACAATCTAACTATCGCTGGGAACCTAAAAGCAATAATTTGTACAAAGCACAAAGTGATAATCATTTGGGATTATTGTCTTATATACGGCATTTTCATTGAGAAAAGTCAGAATTCTCACCCCATGTCCCTTTTGCCATAACCAATGACTAGACCAGCATTAGAAATGGATTTCTCTTACGTCCTCGACTTAAGCTCCTCCGTTGGAGCATACATTCGCAACGCAAATTTTTCTTCTCCAGCAAAGGTGTTATGAGCCTCCGTGATTGATCGATTAGGTCGATTGAAGAGCTAAAATCGTCGAATTGGGAATGGATTAACCCGCTTGCTTTGTACTAGAGCAAAATTGTAGCAAATAAAAGTGGTTTGCCTTTTCTATTAACTATAATTACAGTAATATACAGCAACGAAAAAACCAATAAACGAATGAATTAATCAATCCGGTAGCCTAAACGTCATCGTTTCAATCTGTCTCCACTTCCCTCACACCAGCGTCGAGCAGGACGACGTGGACGGATCGTAGAGAGCCGGGACCAGGTACTTTCTCCCGTTCACGCCGTGCGCGTTGTAGCTCGCCCTCGTCGCCTCATCCACCAGCAAGTTCCCGGCGTAGCCTGGGTACGCCCCATTGCCGTAGATCCCGGTACACGCAGACGCCGCCTCCAGCGACGCCCCCGCCTCGCTCTGGTAGTACCCGTTTGAGAACGGGTTCGTGGCGGTCCCGGCGAGGAGGCCTGCCAGGTTGATCACCATCCCGTCGACGCCGACGTTGCCGTTGGGCGCCACCAGCGGCGGGCTCTGTGGGCCGTACTGGGGCTGGTGGAACGGCCACGCGCACTGCCCCGGGCACTGCGTCTCCGAGTTGCCCACCCAAATGTAAGGGAACCTGGAGCTCTTGCCGTTGACCTTGACGGAACCGATGGCGGAGTCGTGGGAGCCGCACCGGCTCATGCAGAATCCCTCGACGGCCACGTCGGAGGAGGTGAGCACGACGTTGACGGCGTTCTGCTGCTCGCCCCGGGACGCGAGCTCGACGAGGTGCTTGCTCGTGAGGGACTTCCCGAGGGAGTAGCTCTCGTCGAGGACTTGCCTCCCGAGCGAGAGCGTGAGTGAAGGCGTGGGCCTCTTGGAGGACGAGAGGTGGTAATACTTATCGACCGTCTTCCACCACTGGGAGACGGAAGGAGGGGCCTGAGCCAAAGAAGGGTCGGAGGAGAGGGAGGTGACGAAGTCGGAGACGATGGTGCGCTGGGAGGGCTTGAAGCGGCCGTACCAGATGAGGTTGACGGAGATCTTGCCGGAGAGGAGAGGGCCATTGTGGTACTTCATGGGCGGGGACTGGTCTTGGACCAGCTCGGCCAGCCTCCTGGTGGCGGAGGCCATCTGGAGGAGGCAGAGGGCGAGGAAGAGCTTCGGAAGAGCTGTCTTAGAAGCGAAGAAGAAGAATTCCATTGTAGCTAAGTTTTGGCTGAAACTGAGGAAAAGAGGAAAGGAGAAGGCTGAGTTAGCTTCTCGCTTTGTTGAAATTGTGGGTTGTGTCGAAGCGAGGAGGAGTATTTATACAAGGGTGGGGAGGGGGTGATGCTTCGATTATTTTATTTTACGACTATATAATATAATATATGAAGTTGGGAACGTAGAAGTGGGTTTAAAGTGCCGGAACCTGCCTGGAAAGAGACAAAGGAGGGCAGCTCATGAATGTAATAATTAAATTTGGAGATGATGTGGTATTGCCATTCCCAGTTGCATCTTCACCAGCAAGATTAACAAATGACAACTGGTGCTCGACTAGGCGTTCAATCATCATTGCATTTACGCTGTTAGGACGACTTCTTCAGAGGTGGTCGATGGTACTCCATCATATTGGAGGGCCCCGCTGGGCCACACTCGTGAGTTTTGCGCTACGTGGCAGTCTTGTTTTTTTTTCTTTACCAATAGTGGCCTTGGTTGACCAATGATAAATATATGGGATGAGTAAAGTGAAAGGGATAATGTAATGCGTGGGAATTGAGTGGTGTGACCAAAAGCTTGGGTTTGTCCTAAAATCACCTAAACTCTTGCACTAGCATATGACACGTCATCCATATTATTCATAACTGAGCAATAGTGTTAAACTCGATCCATGATCCAATTGAGATTTTGCTATACTCAATGGTATAAATCTAAATAGGATCCCCCAAGGTCAAATTGTATCCTTTTCTCGAACCAAGAACCAACCAAGTTTTCGCCCAATTTCAATTTTTATGGTTCAGCTCTTTAGTAAAAAAATCCAAGGTAATGGATCGCAAAAGGGACCACACGGTGAATATTTCTATATAGGAAAAACATGCATATACAAAACCCCCCATTAAGAAGATTGCCCAAGATAGAACACACAGTTCTGATTAATCTGATGGGTAGAAGTGAGAAAGAGAAGGTCGATTGGAGCCCTTAGGAGTAGCTGAGCAAAAGGAAAAGAAGTTAGATTTGGCAAGAGAGGGGGAAGGTGAGAGGATGGTAGTGAGGAGAGAATGGTGAAGTAAAGGCAAGAGAGGCCAACTTGATTTGACACATTTGCTTGTTAATGAATTGTTTTCGTTGGCAAAAAGTCAAAACTCTCGGTCCAACAATTATACATTTCATTACAGGGCATTAACAGCTAAGGGAAAAACAAGAGTTTTGACCGAGAGAACGAAACCAATCAGTGGCCTGCGTCTTGGGTCGCGAGAAGGAGACGCTAGTTGGTGGTGGCGGTGGAGCTAATTGTCAAGGATGGGCGTGTTAGCTAAGTGCGAATCCACAATTTTTATAGGTTTAGCAACGCAGCTCTTTTGAGCATGCCATGCCATGGATCTCATGTCCAAGTTTTGATGTCTATCATTAATCGACACGAATTTTCCTGAAAATTATAGACATTGTTAACAATTATTGCAACGGCGAATCAATGGTGATGTTAGAGATATGTATATATCTTTTAGTAATATTTAGGAAATTATTTTTGATTTTTTTTATCTATTTTGATTGTGCATATCTAATCCCTTTTCCTTACATAGTCATTTATTAAAGTCTATAAATAGACTCTTCATGTGCTATTTTCTATAAATGGAACTATATAAAGAACTTCCTCAAATCTATCTTCTGCATTATTATTTTAGGTTAATATCATGAAAAACACCAAATTAGTACATTATGATAAATTTATCATAAATTAATTTTTTTTATTATTAAAAACCCCAAAATTGTACACCAATAATAAATTTATCCAAAAGTAATTTTTTAATCATTAAAACCCCAAACTGATATATTTATGACAAATTCACCTTCGTTAATTTCTATTAAATTGGATTAATATAAAGAAGAATCACAAATTGATATATCTGTGACAAACGAAGAGTAAAACCTCAAGTTGGTACACCCATCAATTACCATATGTCACTTAACTCAGTAATTTAATAGTAAAATTTAATGAAAAACTATTAGATAGTAAATTTATGGGTTAATACCTTAAAAAACCCCAAACTGGTACACTTATGACAAATTTACCCCAAACTATTTTTTTGACCATGAAAAACCCCAAACTGGTAAACTCGTGACAAATTTACCCCTACTGATTATAAAAAACCCTAAACTGGTACATTTATGACAAATTTACCCCAAACTAATTTATTCGACTGCAAAAAACCCTAAACTGGTAAATTTGTGACAAATATACCCTATGCTAAATTAGATTAATACCACAAAAAAATCATAAAAATTGTAAACGTGACAAACGGAACGTAAAACCATAAATTGGTATCTTTGGTTAATTGTTACGTGTCATTTAACTTAATAATTTGAGAATAAAATTTAACGAAAACTAACATAGGGTAAATTTGTCACAAGTGTACCAGTTTAGGATAAATTTGTCAAAAGGATACCAGTTTGGGGTTTTTTGTGGTAAAAAAAATAGTTTGGGGTAAATTTGTCACAAGTGTACCAGTTTGGGGTTTGTTAGGGTATTATCCCTAAATTTATTACATCTGTAATAATTTTGGGTTTTTTTCATTTTTAACTTGGTATTACAACCTCTTTGCTAAGGCAACCCTAGTACACTAGGTACACTTTGCATTGATACACCCATGCTCCCTAAGCACCCTAATGCACACCCAAATAAATCATCCATCCCTATTGCTCAACAGTCAACGGTTTTCACTTCATACATATAAGTCTAATTTGAGGAAACACTTAATTCAATCCATTCCGCACCAATTGTGCTGTTCGCATTGCCCAATTGAACCTTTATCACTAAGGAGGCTTTTTCTATGGTAGTTGGAGAGGTCACATCACTTAGTAACTATTTTCCCAAGCCTATCATATAAGTCGCCTGATGTTGCGACACTAGTCGTACTAGCCATATCGCTTAGTTACCATTTTGCAAGCTAGCCACATTAGTAGCTAGCATTTTGCCCTCCAATTCTCAACCTGCATCATTTTGTAAAGTCAAAACCACCATCAAACTTGCCTCCCTCAAATTAGCTAGATTTGGGAGTTTCACCACAAACAACGTAGAAGCCACCTCATTCGCCACATCTCAATCGCCGGATGTGATTTAATTTGATTTCAAACTCAAGTTGAATTAGTCCTTGTGAGTTTGAAATTGGATATTAGAGACGTGTTGATTTCTTCTAGAGATATTTAGGATATTTTCTCTAATTTTCTATATCTATTCTAATAATCCATATCTATTCTAATAATCCATATCTAATATAGTTTCCTTAAATAATCATCTATTAAAGTTAACATTTAAAGATATTTAGGATATTTTCTATAATTTTCTATATCTATTCTAATAATCCATATCTAATATAGTTTCCTTAAATAATCATCTATTAAAGTTAAAATTTAAGCTCTCTATATACTCTTTTCTAGACATCAAACTATATACAAAAATTCCTCAAATCTATATTCTATATTATTATATCTTGACTGGTAAATTGAAGGAGTATGATGTAATATGGGCTTCATCCAATGGTTAATGTAAGTGACTAGTTGCTTGACTCACGGTATGATTAAAGCTCCCACCTCAAGTGTAGTTAAGTATAAGATTAATTTACATGAAAATAAGAAAGTTAGCCGTGGTCAAGCCACATTTGTAAGAAATGACTCATTTGAGATGTCTCCCTAGGGGTCTGTGAGGAGCATCGCACCTTGTCCCTTAGAAACCATATATAACAACTTAACTATTTTCACCACGATGAGCACCTAATAGGAATAATTTGAATAAACCATAAAGTTATAATCATTTGGGGTTGCTGTTAAGTTAAATAACGTTCGTGTCATATGCAGCATCTTCACTTAGAAAAGTGAAAGTTCTCATCCCATGTGCCTTTTGCCATAACCAATGACTTACGCCAGTATTAATAATGGATTTCTCACACGCTCCCTCGACCTAAGCCCCTCCATCTGTTCCCTTAAAAACTAAATGAGTAATTAGAGCATACATTCACTACGTAATTATCTTTTCTTCCACAAATGGTGTAATTAGCCCGGTCGGTTTATTGATTTCTGTGAGTGAAGAGCTGAACTCCTCAGATTAAGAACTCCTCAGATTAAGAGTGGATTTTGTCCGGTTGATTTTCCATGGCTCACGTAATTGTAGCAAATAAAAGTGGTTTGCCTTTTTCATTAAATATAATGACAATAATATAGAGGAACTGCAGAACCAATAAACAAATGAATGAATTAATTTGGTAGCCTAAACGTCATAGTTTCTATCTGTCGCCACTTCACTCACACCAGAGTCGAACACGACGACGTGGACGGATCGTAGAGAGCCGGGACCAGGTACTTCCTCCCGTTCACGCCGTGCGCGTTGTAGCTCGCCCCCGTCGCCTCCTCCACCAGCAAGTTCCCGGCGTAGCCAGGGTATGCCCCATTGCCGTAGATCCCGGTGCACGCTGACGCCGCCTCCAGCGACGCCCCCGCCTCGCCCTGGTAGTACCCGTTTGAGAACGGGTTCGTGGCGGTCCCGGCGAGGAGGCCTGCCAGGTTGATCACCATCCCGTCGACGCCGACGTCGCCGTTGGGCGCCACCAACGGGGGGCTCTGCGGGCCGTACAGGGGCTGGTGGAACGGCCACGCGCACTGCCCCGGGCACTGCGTCTCCGAGTTGCCCACCCAGATGTACGCGAACCTCGAGCTCCTGCCCTTGACCTTGACGGAACCGACGGCGGAGTCGTGGGAGCCGCACCGGCTCATGCAGAATCCCTCGACGGCCACGTCGGAGGAGGTGAGAACGACGTTGATGGCGTTCCGCTGTTCGCCCCGGGACGCGAGCTCGACGAGGTGCTTGCTCGTGAGGGACTTCCCTAGCGAGTAGCTCTCGTCGAGGACTTGCCTCCCGAGGGAGAGCCTGAGAGAGGGAGCGTGCCTCTTGGAGGAGGAGAGGTGGTAGTACTTGTCGACCGTCTTCCACCACTGGGAGACGGAAGGAGGGGCCTGAGCCAAAGAAGGGTCGGAAGAGAGGGAGGTGACGAAGTCGGAGACGATGGTGCGCTGGGAGGGCTTGAAGCGGCCGTACCAGATGAGGTTGATGGAGATCTTGCCAGAGAGGAGAGGGCCATTGTGGTACTTCATGGGCGGGGACTGGTCTTGGACCAGCTCGGCCAGCCTCCTGGTGGCGGAGGCCATCTGGAGGAGGCAGAGGGCGAGGAAGAGCTTTGGAAGAAGAGCTGTCTTAGAAGCGAAGAACGATGCCATTGTAGCTGAGCTCAAGGCTGAGACTGAGGAAGAGGAAAGGAGAAGGCTGAGGTAGCTTCTCGCTTTGTTTAAGTTGTGAATCGTGTCGAAGCGAGGAGGAGTATTTATACAAGGGTTGGATGAGGGTGATGCTTCGATTATTTTATTTTTCGACTATATAATATAATAATAAGTATGAGGGTGGAACGAGAAGTGGGGTTAGAGTGGCTGAACCTGCATGGAAAGAGACAAAAGGAGGGCAGCTCATGAGTGTAATTATTAAATTTGGAGGAGATGGCGATGGTCTTGCAATTCCTAGTTGCATCTTCACCAGCAAGATTGACAAAAGGCTAGGAGTACTCGATTACACGTCCCATCATCATTCACGCTCTTAGCACAACTTTTCAAGTAACCAATCACCAAAAAAAGAAAAGATAATGCTTTACACACCTATTGTAATTGATGTTTTCATATCGAATTTTCTGATAAATTTTCTCATTTAAACTCATATCGTTAAAATGTCCTACCCAACAATTTAAATTAATTGGCAAAAGGAATTTACGTGCAGCGAAAGTGGACGCGCGAGAGAAAGAGAGGGACTTTCCGCACGTAATCCCGACTAAAGAAGAGTCTCTTTTTTTTTTTTCTTTTTAACTAATGAGCTGCGAGCTGCGAGCTGAAATTCAAACAAAAGGTGGGCAATTGCATCCAGCTCAGCTCCAGCCAAATGGACGAAACTACCCTCACGCAGATCATTCCCATTCCCCTCGGGGAAGGGCAGCCAGGGGGGAAATGTAGGTTAGGGAGACGTTAGGGAGGGGAGGGGTGGGCAGCGCAGTGCCCACTGTCCCTAGTACAGTCCAGGCTGGAAGTTTGAAACTACTCCCCTTTTAATTTATGGGAAAGCGGAAGCGCGGACCGAGAGCACGGGCCACCAGCTGGCGGTCAGCGAGTGGCCCCAGAGTATCCGAGGTCGAGGTCGAGGCCGAGGCCGGGAAGAGGGTGGGGCCCACGTGCCCTGCCGATGACGCCGCTCCGCTTCGCCATCGGCCCTCCACATAACCCTCGTGAAGCTTTTGGCGGAACCGACTTTAATACGACGCCGTCTGCTCATCCCCAGTCCCCACCCCCGCGGAGGTCCAGCTGGTGCAAGCTCACGGCCTAACGCGTCACAGCTGCTTCTTGATGCTCAGGCCCTATTGCTTTTTCCCAAAATATTGGCAGCTTTCTTTTTTCTCTCTTTTTTATGGGAGAATTTCGATGACCGATTTCGCATACGTAATTTGTGCAATGAATGCGACAGTCCCTTCTCTCGAGGAATTAAGAATTCGATTCCGGACTTCAAAAATTCATTCAAAAAATATTATAATGCGAAATCCAATTAAATAATAAATAACCGTACGTGATTGATCGTCTCAATTTGTTCTGCCCTTTAAACGTTAGCAATGATCGAAGTACTTGGCAAACTCGAGCTGTAGTTATCCTAGGTGAGTACGTTGAGTAGGGTGTGCACATCTTTCGGGCCCTCTAAAGTTACATAATTACATGCTGGGAGACTCTTCTTATTATTTTAATTAATGGAGAGCGCCTCCTTGAATTCAGCTTATGGACCCTACGAACGAGAGTGGCTCTTTTTTTTTTTTCCACGATGGAGACAAATTCGAGCTTTCCTTCGCGATCTCTCTCATAAATTGCCCAATGCCAGCCATTTCCCTTGTTTTTATGCGCGAAGCAGTTTTGATTTCCTGGCCTCTTTCGAAGCTAGGACAGCCCCGTCGTCACTGTTAACTATTTGTACTAGGGGGGACCAGTGCACGCAGAATTCGGGCGGCGTCCGACCTAGAGGCTCATAAATTGGTCGGTCCAAGGGCTACGTAGGGCTAAAATTTGAAATCGTACGTGTTAATACGATGGAAAGATAAGATTTTAGGAAGGAGCTCGATTTGGTAATTGGGCCTGGCCTGTTCAGTACGAAAAAGATTGATGTGGACAAAGCATATGGGCATCGTGCCCGAGCACATTTAGGGCTAAAGTCCACCGTCGAGGAAGTTTCTGTATTTGCAGCTCCTTCAAATTAATGGGCGGCGGGACTCTTCAAGATATTAAAATGCACGTTTAATTTGTGTTTTAAAAGGTTTATATCAGAGAATTAGTGTGGTATAAAGTAGTTGATATATTTTAATTGGGATCCAATTAGAGATGTTGGCGGGTTCAGACTTGACTTTTTATTGGCGATCATCCCAAATAAAGGTATCGGACTTTAATGTTGCGAATATCTTTTCCGAGTGAGCAACGTGGTGTGTTTTGATGTTTTGAATATCTTGAGGAAGATATATGATGACCAACATAGGTTTTCAAGTGATGAGCACTGTAGTCTAACAATGCAACCCTAAATGGCAGATTTCAAGGCTTAGTCAAGAGAAAAGGGCCAAGGATGATGCGGGATGATACTTGGATTAAGAGGGACCAAAGAATCTTAACATTAAGCTTACACATGAGGGAAAATTGTTAAAATGCACGTAAAATGTGTGTTAAAAAAGTATCACCTTAGAGAATTGGTGTAGTGTGAAACAATTATTATATCATAATTTACCAATAATTTATTAGCTTAAACTTTTAAGTGAATGTGAGTCTAATTAGATATATTAACGAGTTTGAATTTGAGCTTCCTCTTGGCGATCTTCCCTAATAAATATACCGAACTTCTACCACGTGCTCCTGACATGAGAACGCCTTATGGTAAAGAACTCCAAAGCCCAAATTCCAAGGTCTTCAACAGAAAATCATAGATTTTGCAGAAAATAGTTCCTGGAACTAGTGATTCGTGTACAAAACAATCAAGTTCTAAAAGATTTAGGTAGTATAATCAAACCTTAGTTCTCACATAAAGTTTCTTCTGAATCTTTTCGTTCAAAATTGTCAATATGACAGCCTTACGGGTGCCACACAAGTAAGTCTGGACCAATTTGATAATTGTACATTCAAGATATTTTTCTCTTGCAAGATAAGTCAATAGACTGGTGCAGAACTATGATGTCTCATAATACACTTCCGTGCTCTCATCATCAATTATAGAGTTTGTTAAGGTCTGACAATATAGACTTGGAAAATTCTTAGGTGGTGAGCTGGATTTTCGAGAGTCGGTAAAATTTTTTGCTACTACGCAACCTTTTTCCAGGTGAGCTAAGGCGATTTCTCAAGTCCGAGTTTATTTTCGCTGAGTCCATACGGATTGACTAGCCAGTGCAAATTGCAGCTTCTATAATGCTTAAGGCCTAATCATGGGTTCATGAAAGCAAGCCAAAATTAATCGACAATATCGAGGAAAAGAAAAGAAAAGAAAAGAAGAAGCTATGTTGGCACGATTCATTTGGATAAACATAAGATATGCCCTTGATTGTGATTCACTACTTTATCCATGAATATAAATCAAGTGGATACATGTCGATCATCTCGTTCGATCGCAGCGGATCTCGGGTCTTGTGGGCTGTTACCGCTTGTCACCAGGCTGCTGGGTAGCCCGTGAGCAATGCTAATCAATGCACGGACGCCCCCGTAATTGAAAAAAAGGCGACAGATGATGCTTTGTCAAAGGTTCGACGCAGATGCTTTGTCCTTTCAAAAGAGCAAGTGGCCTCATAAAACAACGTCTGGTTTTCATCAACTACTGCTTCAGCTAGCTAGCTATATATCTACCACCATTTGACCATATTAAACTAGGGCCTAATTAAAAAAAAAAAAAACTAGGGCCTAATTAGTTCACGAGCCGAATCGTGCGGGATCGGGTAGTTTAAGCATCCAAGTCTATCCGAAACTCCTAACATTCACGGGACATGCAAGCTCTGACTGTTCTGTTCTTGCGTCCAAATCGACCAGTGCAAGAAATGATTTTGGCAAGTGGCCCGCATACAATGACCTAAATACCCGCCCGAAAGGGAATCAAACCTTAATCTTCCGGGCAGCGTGCGTGTTTATTGGTGTATTCTGTTTTCCCCGGATACGCCTCTCTTGCTTCGCACAAGCAGACAACACAGAAATCGATCGATTAGATTTGATGTGTTGAGGGGGGACTAGGAGAGGAGCTAACTTTTGACTTTGCTTTTTGAATGAGGGCATGGATTCTTTCTGTCTGGAGTCTTCATGGATCCTAGCTGTAGTTGTCTCCATGTTTAAGTTTGCTTGACGATTCCTGCTTATTTTATGCAGGATATCTTAGTCTCTCTTTTGCGACCGAGGAACTTTCATTGGGGGGTCATCCTAACCTTTAAGAATGCATCATTTGTTTGACCGCTTGCCCTGATGAGAACGATCATTCAACGACGAGCCATGCATGGAGCGCGAACGTGGCGTGCCAATCTTTCGTTAGGGTTTGAATAAGTCTTGGCCACCAACTACACCATAATCCTCCCCAATAACGCTTTAGGTTAATCAAGAAAAACATCCGAATCTTGCGTTGCGTTCTCATGGGTCTTTTCCTCTCATCGTGTTCGATCGGTAACGAACGGTTTTCGGCATTGAATATGAATGGGCAGCTCACTTAATCTTCTTGGGATGTCAATAGAAAAATGAAGTTTGAAGAGATCGAACAAAGCCAGCCTGGCTTGAGGGTGATGCATGAAGGCTTTTTGTAGCAATGCTTGCGGGCATGGTTACCTCCCGCAAAGTAGATCGCGCAATTGTTTAAGCTTGCACGAGCGGTATGCTTGAGACATGTTGTTATCCTTGCCAGCTTTTTGCTTTTCCTTTTTGTTCGTTCGTCTATTTTTTTTTTTTTCCCATTATGGAAGAGAATCGATTAAAGTATGTGTAGTTCGTATAAGCTTTTACATAATTTTTAGTTAGGAATTCATCTATTCGTATTTGAATTTTTTATTTTATTTTGGCATTTATGCATATAGAAATTGGATTACTCGATCAGTGACATTAATTTTAGGAAACTATGCATATGTGGATAGAAACTTTAATTTGGAATTGGAATCTTGCAATTCTAGTAAATAACTTCTTCTTTTTTACGAGAGAGAGAGAGAGAGAGAGAGAGAGAGTTTAAAGGTTTTGATAAATTCATAATATTCTTTTGGTGACTTGTCTTTATAAGGGCCCCAAACTGGATTATCAATGGGTCGATGGTATACCCTGCACATGAATCGATAAGCCTTCGATTTACCCTAGGAACTATATAGATGGAACATAAGCACATCTCCCGTTTCAATGGCTAAGTTGTGGAGATGCGAGAATGGTGCTCTAGGACATGAACTTAGGAAGCCGGACCAGTGCATTCCACTTACACATGCAGAAGAAGCATATACCTTGAGTGGCGAATGGCGAAAGCATGTTCAGATTCTCGGGAGACGAGAGGGACGTGGACATGTCATGTGAGTCCCAGCAGGGATGGGAGAGGTTCGTGCTTTTGCTTGTGTGTCGGCATGGAAGGAAAGGGGAAAAAGGGCTTTCTTTACGAATCCCATAGACGAGCCAATACAGTGAACTGCCATGGGGGGATAAATCCATTCAAAGCATCCTCCTCAGTCCTCACCTAACCCTCCCTCCATATGGGCATCCAGATTCCTTTCCCTGCTCCCATCGAGCGCCTCGAACAACCCGCAAAGGCAAAATGAACCTGACGGGAGGGAAAATGATTATTATTAAGAGTCCTCTATTCGAGAATAAAAACTATTTTTGGGGAACTTCTTTTCAACTTTTTGATTTGAGAAAAGATTATGAGATGATTTTTAATTTACTACGAGAATGATAAATTATTTTAAATTATAAAACACTAAATAATAAATAATTATAAATTTTAATGAGATCTACTCATTAAATAATTTGTGACTCATAAATTATTGTTAAAAAAACTGTTATGATAAAAAAGCTCTTTTGATATTTAGATGATGAAAATGGTTTCAATGAAAACATCATGATACATTTGTTTGATAATTTAAGGAAAGTGATCTCCTTTTAAAAATCGTTTTTTCTCAATCTAAACTTGTTATTTTCGGTTAATGAAAAATGTTTTATGTAAATCGATTAGTCTTCCGTTATTCAAATAACAATTTTTCAGAAATGATTTCCCTTCAAACAAATGAATCCCGATTTTATAAATCTAAATGCCATTCATTAAGCATACTTGGTAACAAGTGTCCCGAACACTCATTAATAAACTCTGAGTTTTGAGATAATTAATTAGAGAAATTAGGGGCATGGGATTCCTTCGACCGCGCGGTAAGTGCATCATTATAGTATTGGTAATTCTCACGTTTAATCACCCAACGAGTTAAAATCGTGTCGTCATCCTCATCCTAATCCTCCAAGTGCCAATAAAAAAATAGGGCATTGTCGATTTACGTCCCATCCCAGAGGAAACGAGGGAAATGCCTAGGAAAGAACCTAAAACACGTGCAGCCCCAAAAGCTACAGCCGGGCAAATCCGCGCTTACCCTAGCTTTGGAAACCGAGCTGAAAACCAGCAAAAGTTTTATGAAAATTACTACTATCCCTAATTCAATTTAAAATCTTAAATCATTAGTGGTGAATTATAATAATATATGCATAACTTTTTAGTAATCCTTTGATAAAGAAATGAAGGCTTGTAACAACTCTTCTGACGTGTCAGTCATACGAAGGATATCGTAATAAATATTAAGATATAAAATATATTTCTTGTTGAATTCTAATAATTTAAATTCTCTGAGTAAATGATCGCGCACTTAATTTCCTAATGGGTTTAAACAATTTTTTTTTATATCTATAACAGTAGGAGAAAGCAATGCGAAATAAAAAAAAAAAAAAAAGTTAAGTTTGTTAAGGATTTAAATGCATACATTAGTGAAAGAAGCTTGAAAGAATTGTATTTGAATTTCAATATCATTTCATAGCACCATCCACTAATTATTTGGAAAAGCTTAATAATAACTATTGAGCTAATTAAAAGTACCACATAGACATGAATCCAATCGAAGTTGAATTAGAAACTACAAGCCACCCCACATATATGAACTAATTTGGATATGAGCGCTCATCAAAATAACGAAAAATGGAAAGGGATTGAATTTTGATAATGAGTAATAGGAAATCAAATCTGAAATAACCAAAACTCAATAAATAAGACACGTTGTGACATTCCATATCAACCCTAGTTAATTCACAGTTTCATGAGAAGAGAGAAAGAAAGAGGCCAAATCAACGCGCCATGTCCATCCTCTTCCACCGAGCTCGTTACAAAATCAATTGCCCAGGGGAGTCGCTTGTGTAAAACATTTTTCACGCTCTGCCTTTCTGTGTAAAAAGTCAAAACTCTGCAAAGAGATGAGATGGAGAGGGGCGTGCGTAATAATGGCAGATGTGACCCTCCCTTATCCTCGCTTTCCAGGTTCTCGTGATCCTGGAAACACTTGCTCCGCGAAGCTGCCGACGAAAGCTACACATTTAACACCTCCCCACGCGCTCGCCCAGTTCCGGTTCATGAACTTCTCCTCCTATATATACTCTCCCCTCCTCCTCCATTCTTCATCACTCTCCAAACTCCAGTTCAAATCAATCTCCACCTCTCTCTCTCTCTCTCTCTCTCGCTCGCTCTGACCAGTTTCCGAATATGGGTTCTCCTCTCTCGCTCCAATGGCTCGTCTTCTACGTTCTTCTTCTTCAACTGAGCTTACCCAACCTCTGTTCCGGATCGAGGAAGCTCGCCGCCCTGTACCAGCCGCCTCCCATGGTGGCGACGTACCACAACGGCCTCTTGCTCGACGGCGACCTCCGCGTCTCCATCCTCTGGTACGGCAAGTTCACGCCCGCCCAGAAGTCGATCGTCTCCGACTTCCTCCTCTCCCTCACTCCCCAGCAGACCCAACACCAGCCGCCGCCGTCGGTCCCCTCCGCCGCCAAGTGGTGGAGCAACGTCCAAACCTACCTGCAGAAGGCCGGCAAGAAACAGACCCGCGTCGCGTTGGCGAGCCAGCTCGACGACGAGAGCTGCTCCATGGGCAAATTGCTGAAGCGGGCTCAGATCGCCGAGTTGGCCCAGAAGCTCAGCTCGAGGCCCGGCGCCGGCGCCGGCGAGCTGGCCCTCGTCCTCACGGCCCAGGACGTCGCCGTCGAGAGCTTCTGCGTCAGCGGCTGCGGCACCCACGGCTCGGTCGGGCGGCAGGCGTTCATCTGGGTCGGCGACTCCGCGAGCCAGTGCCCGGGGCAGTGCGCGTGGCCGTTCCACCAGCCGATCTATGGCCCGCAGTCGCCGCCGCTCGTCGCGCCGAACGGCGACGTCGGGGCCGACGGGATGGTGATCAACGTCGCGAGCCTCCTGGCCGGGACGGTGACGAACCCGTTCGGGGACGGGTACACGGCCGGCGCCCCGGCGCGCCGACCGACGTGGCGTCGGCCTGCACGGGGAGCTTCGGGAAGGGGTCGTACCCAGGCTACGCCGGGGAGCTGCTGGTGGAGTCGGGGACGGGCGCGAGCTACAACGCGGAAGGGGTGAACGGGCGGAAGTATCTGTTGCCGGCGCTTTTTGACCCGACGAAATCGCAGTGTGCTACGGTGGTGTGAGAGAGAGCCCTCTTGAGCCGACACGTGTCTTCCTGCTGTATAGATGCCTGCTCTGTTGTCCCATGTATATAATGATGTCATAATCGACCGCTTTATTTGATTTGAGTATGTCCGATTTTCGCCGTTATAATGGAATTGTCATTGCTATAATTTGCCATTTTGATGAATGCTAGCTTGGCATTACTAAGGACTCGAGGCTTATTTTCAAGGGCCGGCTTCCGATCTCCCCATAACTTAAACTACAATTCTGATTTCGAAAAATTATCAAAAAATCAAATGAGGATTTCCACGGCAATGTATGGATGTGAAAAGTGTTTTTGTAGTTTCAGATTTTAGAAAAGTAAAGGACATGAGTCGGAAGACCCCAACTAAGTAAAATGGTAAAGTAAAGGCCATTTCGAATAGATCCTCAATTCTTTTGAGAAATGGACCTAGAATGTACATTAAGAAGGAAAACATGTACAACTGATCACTAAACTCATTGTTTTCTTGAAGTTCTCGATTTTGTAATCTATGTCACCGAATCTTCAATCTTACAAGAATTTTTCAATTAAGTCCCTTGAGTTCCGGTTCCAAAAAATCGAAGATAACAAGTTTGCCGGTGTCAGCCTATATGATGTGAAGGGATTGGTTCAAACATGAGCAACTGATTGAGCACGAGTATGAATGGTGTGCGGTGTCCGCTGACCAAACTACAAAAACAATAACCCGAACTAACCATTTATTTCACGGAAAATGAGTAAATGGGACGTGCAATATATGTAATGACTTCTCGGGTTTTCGGTCCACGAGAAATTAAACCAAGCCCAATTTGGATTTGGATCTGGTATGGCCCATCATAGCTAGCTCACATCGGACTCTGAAGTTTTGGTCCTTATCGTAGTCTAGACTCTAGAGAAATCAATTCTTTTCGTGAAAAAGCCCAATAGCACCGTGATCGAGAGGGTGCAGGGGAGGAGGAGAGTTGGTTGTCCACAATAATAGTACAATGTTTTCTTCTAATAACGACGACTACCTATCACAAGTGAATGTTAAGTTTATGCTTATCTTATTTTTATAGTGTCGATTTTGAGTCTTTCGAATTTCTATATTACTTAATTTTCATTTGAAACGGTTCGTTGGACAATTTTTTTTTCCAAATTTTCCTTTTTTTTTTTGTCAATTCGATGATTTAAACCAATATAATCAGTGTTAATGGTGTCGAGCTTTTCCTTTTCCCATTTATTAGCTAAAGTGAGAGCGAAATGGCAATACGCATTAAAAAATTTAAGAAGAGATTTCACCCTACCCATTCTAAAAATCCCGCAAACGACACATGCTAGCCGGAAAGAAAAAAGGGTGAAAAAGAAGAGGTTCATGACAATAATAAAATCAAAGTCTGGGCGGAAAGCAAAATGTAAATTCTTAAAAACAGGAGGTTTAAAGTGTACCCTTAGAATTTTTCACTTGAATATGATGCATGGAAAAAAAATCCAAAATATTTTGAAAGGGTAAATTCAAATACAATAAATTGATAAATAATAAGAAAAATGAAAGTAGTCTCACGTGCCTGTTTAATTGTCGGGATCTACCCATCAAGTTCAGCCTTTAGGGCCGACTGCCTTGTCCGGAAAGAGAGTCGTAGTAACACGTCGAAGGCAAGAGAAAGGGCACACGACGAGTTGTCTTGTTTTGAAAGGAAAAATACCATCGGGTAGACAAATGTGCCATTGGGATGCCATGTTTAAGTCGATCAGGACAATGCATATCGAGAATCTCCATTTGATGTCTAAATTCACGGTACTCTAACAATGGCTTTCAATCAATATTTATGACCCTTTGCTAATTCATTCATTGGGTAAACAAATGTGCCATTGGGATTCCTCAATGGTGAAAGTCACATTCCATTATGTCATCAAGATCATACTCGCAAAAAAATGTCGTGCTTCTGAACATTTAAATCGATTGGAACGCTTGTTACCTTATTTTGTCCTTGGGATAAGTGTTCCAGAAGTCCTAAAACTTGTCACGAAAATGCATTTCAGTCCTAAAACTTGTAAAAAGTGCAAATAAGTCCTCAAACTTGTCAAAATAGTTCAATTGAGTCCTAAAATTGACGCCGTTAGTTTTATTGACGGAAAATGCTGACGTGGCGCTAACGTAGTATTTTAAATAATTTTTTATTTTCCAGCTGGTTTTTTAATAATTTTTATTCAAAATTTTTAAAATTTTATATTTAAAAACTAAAATTTAATTTTTAAAAACTGTTAAAAAATTAAAAAAAAAAAAAAAGGGGAAGAAGAGGCAGCCGCCCATCGCCGGAGGGGGCCGCGACGGTCGTCGGCCACCGCCCGACCGGGTGAGGCCCGGGCGAGGGCCTCGCCGGCGCGGGCGAGGGCTCGCCCCGCCCTACGGCGAGGGCGCGACCCTCGCGACGCGGGCGAGGGTAGCCGGCCCCTCCGGCGATGGACGGCCGCCTCCTCTGCCCTTTTTTTTTTTTTTTTTATAGTTTTTAAAAAATGAATTTTAGTTTTTAAATATACATTTTTAAAAAAATTGAATAAAAAATAATTTAAAGCTAGCTGGAAAATAAAAAATAATTTAAAAAGCCAGCTGGAAAATAAAAATTAATTTAAAATGCCACGTCAGTATTTTTAACGGAAAATACCGACGGTGTTAGCTTTAGGACTCAATTGAACTATTTTGACAAGTTTGAGGACTTATTTGCACTTTTTGCAAGTTTTAGGACTGAAATGCATTTTCGTGACAAGTTTTAGGACTTCTGGAACACTTATCCCTTTGTCCTTCAATAAGTAAACTTGAATTTCAATCAATATATAACCGCTAGATCCATCCCTAAAGATAAAATTAAGTAAACAATTAAAAAGCAACCGTGACGAAAATACTAGTTGGGGCAACTGCAATAATCCACGAGATTTATTTCTACGGACATTCTAATTCACAATAGAACGCCCATGAGTTTACATGGCTTATATGTGTGTGTATTACTATTTTGCCGATTTCGGATTTCATAACGATATATATTTTACCAAGTGTTATGTTTTGGTTTTAATTTAAGGGGATTTAGGTTTATGTGCTAGTATTGCACAGAAAAGGTCAAATGCAAATATATAATATATATATATATATATATATATATATATATATATATATATATTATAGTCATAATCTAATGAAATCATTCAGTACAAGCTCAAAACTAATGAGGACAAGTGCCAAAATCTAATCAATGGCTTAATTCAAGTACCTTTCAATATACTAATGAAAACCTACTAAGATCAAATGGATCGCTCGATGTTAAATTCTAATCAATGGTGCCGAATGATGGAAACAACACTAGATGGTTTTAATGACATAACGTCGGAATTTAATTGATGATGCTGGACGATGGAAACAACATCGGGAAGGCATTTCTCCTAGATGGGTTTGAGGACACAAAGTTGGAATCTAATCAATAATGCTGGATAATGGAAACAATACCAAGTAGATATTGTTCCAATATGGGTATGAGAACACAACGTTAGAATCTAATTGACAACGCTGGATTGTGGAAACAACATCGGGTAGGTACTGCTCTTAGATATATATAAGGATACAACATCAGATTTTAATCAACAATGTTGAACAATAGAAACAACATCAGATAGATATTGCTCCTAGATAAATATCAAGACACAACGTCAAAATCTAATCGATGCCGCTGGATGGTAAGACGACACTGGAATCTAATCAACAGCACTACCTAGAATATAAACACTCATCAGAATTGAATCAATGACAAAAAACCAAAACTATAGCTAAACTAAGCTACAAAAGATAACTAAATGATAAGATAAAAGAATTTGATGTGTTGTTCGGGGCCCTTCGTTGGATTGTCTGTGGTATTTCTAGGACAATTTGGTAACCTTCGGTTGGTTGATCCTTCCTTGAAAGTCGTTCCTAATTTCTCCCATGTCCTTTGCTTAACCACTTTATCCACATCTTGTTGTCTCCTGACTTGTTGATGATGCTCGCACGACTTGTTCAACAAGTAATAATCGTTCCTTTGATTTTGCATGCTCTTTTGAGCATCAACTATTACCGCTTAAAATTTTGATGTCAATTCTATCTGAATTATATGTCCACAGTGATATCTCTTGGCCTGAACACATGGCAATCATCTACCTTACCATCGAATCACGCATCTCTACTCGTAGGCCAATCGAAATCCATCCCAAGGGTTCTTGAAGACTTTGGCCATTCTTTGTCTCTATAACTAATATGGGCTCAATTGTTGTTAATCATAACCAGCACGTGATAGCGATGATTATTTTGAATGTCAATCTCCCTTGTGATCGGCACGTTACAGTAAAAATAACTTTGGGTATTAACAATTACTTATAAGGGCATAGATAAAAGTCCAATACCTCATCTTAGGGTAATCGCAAGAGAGGGGATAGCCAGAGCCCGAGCTCGACCCAGACCGACCTAACTAATCTGACCCCTTTTCTCTATGCATTGAAAGTCCATTCCATGTGTGTCCCTAATCTTTGCTAGAAATTCGAACTTGTCTACTTAAAGACGAGCACACTTAGAGACGAGCACAACCCTCCATGCAACAGAATCTTCATTTTCATTTGGAAATCGTGGAAGGCTTTTCGTAGCGATTTATGAAGATTTTTTTTTTCTTTTGGTCGAGATTGATGAAGAATGGAAATGGTTATTTTTCCTCTCTGCACCTAGCGTTATACTGCCATCCTCACGACAAGAGAAGAAATAAAAAGGAAATTAATTTTTGTTTTATTCTTCAATATAAAATGTGCAAGAAATCGACTCCATGTTTTTAAGTTCATAGGTGACTCATAGCCTCACAGATTTGGAAACGCAAAGCTTTGTGAATTTAATGAATCACATCGTATCGAGTTGTTGTGATTTTATGAATCTCATAAATGTTACGCGAGCTATTGCACGATAAAATTATCAAAAAATGTAAATTTATTATATTTTTATAATTAATTTATAGACATTTTCACTATATCAATTAAATCATAATCTTTTCATTTTTTACTAATTGAGTCAATTTGATTAATTTTGATTAAAATTTACTGCCGTGGATGTTTGCATCTTATGTAATACGGCTAGCGCTAACATAATTTTTTTAGTAATATTTAAATTTTTTATAATCTTTTCTTTTATTTTTCTTCTAACCGGTCGTGGGGACCAGCTAGACGCTCGGGCTGGCTAGCTGAACCTCTCCAATGGTTGGGTTGGAAAAAATCAACCTTGCCGCCGCGGGTGAGATTAGCCTCACCAATGGCTAGGCTAGGCAAGATCTGGCCGACGAGGGCAAGATTCTTGTGTACTCACTGGTCTGTTATTGGATGGATGCTAGAGAGAAGTCAAAGAAGATAATCCGGCTGCGTGAGTATCGAGCCTCGGTGCGCGGGGCGCTTGCATGGGGCCATGTTTTCGTCCATTTGTAAATGGAAGAAATGTCTGCCGATATCTTTTTGAGATATTTTCCACCGTTAGAGACCAGAATATCCAAGGTATCTCAACGAGAAGGGCGCTCGGAGATAAGGATGCGCATCTTTTGTCACGTTTCCTTTCGTGATTCTATGGCCTCGCTTTACTGATGGATGGCGGCCTGAGGTGCATTAACGATGTTGATTGCCTCGCCTATGCTGGAGTCAGAGACGCTAAGGTAAATGTCTATGGGCCCGTTTGGTTCAGCTTTGGGGAAATGCCATCGGGAGAATGCCCTATGAACATCATTAGAATGTGCCGATATTTATTACAGAAGATCTTAAAGAGCGTCCTATGGATATTCAAAAGTTAATCCTTAAAGTAAGCGATTCCCTTAAAATGTGTAACAACGTTATTTTTAGAGGATGTTAAGAAATGTTATGTTCATTTTTAGTTGATTTACTTAGTCCCTTTGGAGCGCTTATTAGTGCCCCTTTTTATTTTCCCAACCTTGAACTTACATGGAATGCATGGCCAATTGAATAATTGATCATTTTGTTTTGCCGTCGCTTACCATAAGAAGAAGGCTCATTGAATTTATTCTCCTCTTTGAAATCGCCGACCAACACGACATTTCAATCTAAAGAAATAATTATAATCTAGATATTATTAATGAGTGTTTTGAAAATACTTGTTAAGCAATCAATTATGAAAACTTCACGAACCGATTGCTTTTATGTTTTGTACACCAATATCTTGAGAATTAATATATTTCGAATAAGCCTAGGGGTCAGAGGCGAAGCAATCCATGGCTCAATGAATTTTCATTCATTTTCTCCATTTGCTGAGGTCAAACACGGGTCATGCGGTACCTAATTCACCAACAAAATACTCATGATAAGAAGAAAAGTTGTTGAATTTACAATGTTTTTTTGTCGTTTGCATTCTTCTTGTGGAAGTTTATTTGACTAAGCTAGGATTTGAAACGTGTTAGTGAAAACAAGTCAACTGTTTAATCCGTGTACGCATTTGGCTCGTCAAACCGGTAAACTAAATGGCCGTAAAATGTTTTGGGTATTTCTAACTCAGAAGCCAAAGGTCATTTGCCAAAATTTCACTAATTGCGAGTAAACTCTTTTCAGTTGCAACACCGGTATAGGCTAGATGCTTAAATCTAACTGGTTTATGGGCATACAGGGTTTTTAACGAGCCTCCAAATAGCTTAGCTTTTGTAATCGTGCATTTAGATTCCCGAATTATGCCCAAAAAAAAAAAGAAAAAGAAAAGAAAAGTCACTTGTTTCAATTTAAAATACTCAATCGAGTAAAAAAAAGTCACTTAATTTGCCAAGTAAGAAAGTTGCTAGTTTACAGGATAAGAGGAAAAGAAAATGGCTACTTAGTTCAATCCATATCAATTACATCCGTATAAGAACTAAAATCTTGCCCACTATATTGCATAAAAAAAGTATAAAACCTTCAAATAATCTTCATACATTCATATTTGGTTACTAAGAAAAAACTATATTACTCAATGAAATCAATGTTCAGTATTCGCTATATTATTAAACAATGTTTGTATTACCTAAAATACAATCTTGGGTTTCAACTATCTATTTCTATTTTGGCTTTACCAAGCAGATTCTCAACTCCGGACAAGTTCTTGAATTAGGGTTTTCGACACCTGAGGAGCAATCTCCATCATTGATCATGAAGTCCAAATGAGAATTCAAGATATACAACTGGCAATTGCGTTTAATTATATTTTTCTGTTCTCCTTTCACCCTTAGAAAAGTGGGAACACGTGAATAAAGAAGTGTAGGGTCATATGGACTTTTTTGCTCTATTATTTGTTTTGACATATGCGATAAATGCATAAATGCAATTTTTGAAAGTTACATGATCCATAAATTATGCGAACCATCATTATCTTAATTTTTCACTACGTTTGCTTCATTGTAGGATCCATATGATGAGCAATTGAAATAGATTCGATTCGTAAATCACATAGTATTTTTTTTCATAATTTTGAATCATTTTGAGTGTATGGTCAACCTTTGGTCTAGATTGCTCATGCCACGCATGTCTAAAAGCTTTGCTTGCACCAGACATGCATGCATATGTTGCTTTCAGCAACAACTGGGGAGTGGATATGGAGAACATGGGAATGGGGATGATAGTGGTGCCAATTTAGCCTACAAGACAAGTAAACAAGTGGAATCAGTTCTCAATCATATTTCTTTCATTTGAACATCATTTCGGTGTTCTCACATGTCCTTACTATAAATTCATTTTAATTTTCACCAAATTATTGGCCTTGTTTGTTTCAAGGAAATTAATTTTAGAAGAAGTTATTTTCAAAAAGTGATTTGACTTACTCATATTTGTTTTTTTTTTTTTTTTTTTTTACATTATTATTATAGGAAAACTATGAAACACACGTACAAAACATAGATTCATGTTTAGGTGCAAGGTCTCAAGTCGGGGAAGATCACATAGTATTTTTTTGGGTTAATACCTTAAAAAACCAAAAACTGGTACACTTATGACAAATTTACTCAAAACTATTTTTTTGACCATGAAAAACCCCAAATTGGTACACATGTGACAAATTTACCCTAACTAACTATAAAAAAACCCTAAACTGGTATATTTATGACAAATTTACCCCAAATTAATTTATTTGACCACAAAAAACCCAAAAATGGTAAATTTGTGACTAATATACCCTCCAAAAAAATTAGATTAATACCATAAAAAAAATCACAAAAATTATAAACTATGACAAACAGAGTGTAAAATCCCAAATTGATATACCGATCAATTGTCACGTGTTATTAACTTTATAATTTAACAACAAAATTTAACTAAAACTAACAGAGGGTAAATTTGTCACAAGTGTACCAGTTTATAGTAAATTTGTCAAAGGTATACCAGTTTAGGGTTTTTGGTGGTCAAAAAAATAATTTGGGGTAAATTTGTCACAGGTGTATCAGTTTGAGGTTTTTCAAGGCATTAACCCTATTTTTTTTTTTCATAATTTTGAATCATTTTGAGTGTATGGTCAACCTTTGGTCTAGATTGCTCATTCCAGGCATGTCTAAAAGCTTTGCTTGCACCAAACATGCATGCATATGTTGCTTTCAGCAACGACTGGGGAGTTGGATATGGAGAACATGGGAATGGGGATGATAGTGGTGCCAATTTAGCCTACAAGACAAGTAAACAAGTGGAATTGGTTCTCAATCATATTTCTTTCATTTGAACATCATTTCCGTGTTCTCACATGTCCTTACTATAAATTCATTTTAATTTTCACCAAATTATTGGCCTTGTTTGTTTCAAGGAAATTAATTTTAGAAGAAGTTATTTTCAAAAAGTGATTTGACTTACTCATATTTGTTTTTTTTTTTTTTTACATTATTATTATAGGAAAACTACGAAACACACGTACAAAACATAGATTCATGTTTAGGTGCAAGGTCTCAAGTCTACTTGTCAAGGGGGCAAGGATCTAAATCAAGCCGTCGGCTTCCATGGTCTAGCCATTGAGGACTTGAGTCCAATTGTCAAGCATTTGGGTTCAATTATCGATGACGTTCTTATAATTGTGAAGATCAAGTCACATGAAAGAAAAATTAACTTATTCTTATCTTTTACCAAAAAAGAAAAAAGAAAAATTAACTTATATAATTTTTTTTTAAAATTTAAGTATAAGTTATATTTTGATTAAAAAGTTTTGGATCACCTCGTTTTTCTAAATTAGTCAAATCATTAAAGATAAATAAAGTACTATTTTTTTTTTTATAACCACACATTTTGGAATTCAAGATCTTCCAACAAATCTCACGTCTCTCTCACTGTCTCACGTTGTCCGCCAACTTGGCTTTTTGAGTGCCGACGTCCCTCCCCGCTCGTCTCTCTCACGTCTTCCAAGTTGGCCGGGACTGTTCACCGACGTTTAACCGGTCCTTCCCCAATTGTCTCGCCCCGCCTACAAATAGGCCAATGCCTCACGTACTCCTCTCGCCCATCTCTTCTTCCTTGCCCAGAAAAGAGCAACAGCAACAGCAAGAGAAACGATCAAAACACAGAGAAGTGAAAGAGAAAAGAGAGATGAGTTCGATAGAGATTACCCAAATGCCACACGCGGTGTGCATCCCCTACCCAGCCCAGGGCCACATCAACCCCATGCTGAACCTCGCCAAGCTCCTCCACCACCGGGGCTTCCACGTCACCTTCGTCAACACCGAGTACAACCACAGCCGCCTCCTCCGCTCCCGCGGCCCCTCCTCCCTCGACGGCCTCCCGTCGTTCCAGTTCCACGCCATCCCCGACGGCCTACCGCCTTCCGACGCCGACGCCACCCAGGACATCCCGGCCCTCTGCCAGTCCACGCAGAACTCCTGCTCGCCCTACTTCCGGGACCTGCTCGAGAGGCTCAATGAAGAAAGCGCGACGTCGGGATCCCCACCGGTGAGCTGCGTGGTGTCGGACGGCGTGATGAGCTTCACGCTCGATGCCGCCGAGGCGGTCGGCGTGCCCGAGGTCCTGTTCTGGACCACAAGCGCGTGCGGCTTCATGGGTTACGTGCAGTATCGCAGTCTTATTGACAGGGGCCTTACTCCTCTCAAAGGTATGCATTAATTTATTCAAGTTATCTCACTTAGCAGATTTACGGCTAATGATTTTTTAATTTCTCTTTTGTGGGTTTGGTTTGCTGTTCATAGTTCTGTCCTGGAGTACTTTGACTCAGTCAACTGCTAAAAGTAGAATTTGACATGTAAGAATCTTGACTTTGTACGGAGCTTACGTATTCTTTATGACTTAATCATTTCCTATGACCTTCAACAATACTCTATCATGTTTTCCCTTATCTAAGTATAACAAAAGTTTAGACCAAAAAAAAAAAAGTATAAGAAAAGCATTGACAACACAAAACTATGCCATGTGACACCATAAACATCGAACGACATAGTTGGAACGGATCCTTTATGAGAACTGTGACAACGTATAGTCACACGGTTTAGTTAATCGAATCTCAATTTGCAGATGCAAGCTACTTAACAAATGGATATCTAGATACCGTCGTCGATTGGATACCCGGCATGACAAACATCCGCCTGAGAGACTTACCAAGCTTCATCCGAACCACTGACCCAGACGACCTGATGGTCGACTTTTGCTTGGTCGAGACCGAGAGAGCGAAAAGAGCCTCGGCCATGGTTTTCAACACGTTCGACCGACTAGAGCAGGAGGTCCTCGATGCTCTCAAGTCCATATTCCCTCTCATCTACACCCTTGGTCCCCTTCATCTCCTGACGGAGCAACTACTCGATAACGACACCAGGTCGATCGGGTCCAATCTGTGGAAGGAAGACCTGGGCTGTCTCGAGTGGCTCGACTCGGAACCGCCCGGTTCGGTCGTGTACGTGAACTTCGGGAGCATCACAGTGATGTCTCCGACACAACTGGTGGAGTTCGCATGGGGGCTCGCCAACAGCGGCCAGACGTTCCTGTGGGTTATCAGGCCCGACTTGGTCGTCGGCGACACGGCGGTCTTGCCACCGGAGTTCTCGGCCACGACAAGGGAGCGGAGCCTACTGGCGAGCTGGTGCCCCCAAGAGCGAGTGCTAAACCACCTGGCGGTCGGCGGGTTCTTGACCCACAGCGGCTGGAACTCCACAATTGAGAGCATCGCGGCCGGCGTGCCAGTGGTGTGCTGGCCGTTCTTTGCAGAGCAGCAGATGAACTGCCGGTACAGCCTCGAGGAGTGGGGGATCGGGATGGAGATCGACGGCGACGTGAAGAGGGAGGAGGTGGAGAGGCAGGTGAGGGAGCTGATGGAGGGGGAGAGAGGGAAGGAGATGAAGAGGAAGGTGATGGAGTGGAAGGAGATGGCCGGAGAGGCCACGTGTCCTTCCGGGTCGTCGTTCTTGAACTTGGACGAGTTGGTCAACAAGGTGCTGCTCTTGCCCAGAAGAGATTAAGTTCGTTCGCTCATTTCTTTAGACAGTCCTCTTCTCTGGATATTATCTTGGTCGTGTCAACTTCAGTTCCGTCGCTTGGAATTGTTTGCATCAATATCCGTGCAGCCGCCATACACATGAAGCAGTTGTTGTACGATTCCTTATATTGGGCTCCCCATATTAGGATGTTTCAATTAAAAAACAACTTGGGCTCAAAATTCACAGGGACGGCTATTTAATTTTCCCATTACACAACTAGTGCACATGTCTTTTAAGGATATGAAAATGTTGATTCGTGAAAGTTTTATATATGATGTCATTTTGCTATCGAACTTCCAAAGAAACTACAAATCTTAGAAAAATGCAAAAATCACTCCTCGATTTGTTACTTTAATCTGATGCATCATGAACAAAATTATGAGATGTTTTCAAAAGGGATATTTTAAGTAGATTTTTTCAAATGCCTGAGAGGTGTAATATAATTCCTCCATATATCCTTGTGATGCTGAATGGGTGGGAGATGCCCAGGGGATAACAGGGTTCTTCGGATGACAATGGCATCATGAATGTATATTAAATATAACTTTAGCACTTCTAAATCGAGCTATTAGTTATTTATTGGAAAAAGTTATTACTTTTATTGATCTGTCATATATTTCGAAAATGTTTTCAGGTATGTTGATAACCTTATATTGAGGCTTTTCTTGTTAGTAAGGTGATCAATTTATGTAGTATAGATCGGTGGACCTTCTACTTGCTGAGTTTAGGCTCACTAGTTGCTGACTTCATCTTTTCAGATCACTAGAAATATCGTTCCCACCTGCCTACCCTCTGATTTATTACGGAGTACTAATTGACTTCACTTGGCAAGAGGGTGAGTTTATAGATCCTGATTTCTTGGATACGATGTTTATCCGAATAAAGTATTGTTTGGTTGTGGATATAGGGCCTCCAATGGGGCATGTCACTCTTAGGTTCGTTGGAATGTACGCCCATGTCAACGAGCGCATGGTGGGTCCCTTCCCACTATTCACTGATGGACTAGGGGATGGAGGTAGTTTCGCCGCATAGAAGGGAGGTAGGAGGGTAGCTAGATTTTTGGAGACTCGAAACATTTTTAACGGAGCCAAGGGATCAGGGTTAAGCAACCATGTGTATAGCTAAGTTGGGATGGGATGACCGACTTGCAGCTAGGTGTAGTCAGTAGTCCGACACTTTTAAATTCCCTAGTGTACCCAACTTATTGCCTAACACACACACATGAAGTCGACCGTCTCTACTTCTTCCTCTCCCTCACTCCCCAGAAGACCCAACACCAGCCATTGCCGTTGGTCCCCTTCATCGCCAAGTGGTGGAGCACCGTCCAAAACTACCTACAAAAGGCCGACAAGAAACAGACCCGCATCGCGTTGGCGAGCCAGCTTGACGATGGGCAAATTGCTGAAGCGGGCTCAGATCATCGAATTGGCCCAGAAGCTCAGCTCGAGGCCCAACGCCAGCGAGCTGGCGCTCATCCTCACGGCCCAGGACGTCGTTGTCGAGGGCTTTGGTGTCAGCGGCTGAGGCACCCACGGCTCGGTTGGGCGGCAAGTGTTCATCTAGGTTAGCGACTTGGCGAGCCAGTGTTCGGGGCAGTGTGCGTGGCCATTCCACCTGCCAATCTATGGCTCGCAGTCGCCACCGCTCGTCACACTGAACGGCGATGTTGGGGCCGACGGGATGGTGATTAACGTCGTGAGCGTCCTTGTTGGGACGGTGACGAACCCATCCAGGGACGGGTACACGTCTAGCGTGCCCGGCGCCCTGACTGACGTGGCGTCGGCCTGCATGGGGAGCTTCGGGAAGGGGTCGTACCCAGGCTACGCCGGGGAGTTGCTGGTGGAGTCGAGGACGGGTGTGAGCTACAACGTCGAAGGGGTGAACGGGCGGAAGTACTTGTTGCCGGCGCTTTTTGTCCCGACGAAATAGCAATGTGCTACGGTGGTGTGAGAGAGAGCCCTCTTGAGCCCGACACGTGTCTTTCTGCTGTATAGATGCTCGCTCTTTTTTTTTTTTTTTTGGTAAGGTAAGAATGTATTAAGCTAAGAACCAAAATATACAAGAGGGTTCGGCAGAAAAAACTTACACTCATAAAGATAACAAGTCAGGACGAGTAGAAGGGAGCCCAAGAAAAACAAGGAGGACCGCAAGACAAGCGGGCCAACCAACAAAAGCAAAACAGCCAAAACAAAAGGCAACAAAACCACTAGCTAGAACGGTAGCAAGACGGCCGGAGCAACGCAGGCTCAAGCAATCGCTAGATCGCATCTGCCAGCAAAACGAACCAACCCACTGCTCAAAAGGAAGACCTCGAAGGAGTCACAACGGCAAGAACCCACCTACATAGGCTAAAAAATAGAAGCATAAAAACCCCAACATCTCTGAAGTCTTCCGTTCTTGTACGAGTTGGGCACATTCTTGTAAGTTAGAGCTTTGTCCTTGACAACCTTAATAAGATGGTTCTTTAACGCTGAGATTACCACAGCTTCACCACGGAAGATGACATCATTCATTTTCTTCCAAATAATATGGCACAAAGCCCCAAAAGAAAACCGAGACAAGGAATGGAAAAATTCCTTTCCCGAGAGGTACTTCATAAGCCAAAGAATGTTGTCCATCCAGGACCTATTTTGCCATCGAATGTTACATCTTGTAGCCCAAAAAAGCGCAAGTGTCGCCGAAGTATGACATTCAAAGAACATATGATCTATAGAATTAGGCTTATCATTACAAAAAGCACAACAAGTGTAGTCAATTCTACCATGAGACAGGGGGCAAGTTTGGGTAGGTAAATGATTTTTAGTAATAAGTCAAAGATGGAATTGATACCTAGGAGCAATAGCGTTGTTCCAAACAAAGGAGGCCCAGGGAACTTAGCTCCTCTTTCTCCTCATAATTTGCCAAGCCGATGCAACCGAAAAAACACTAGAGGAATCACCTTTCCAAGAAAACCTATCCCGACTCGAGGAAAGAGCCGGAAGGGCTATGCCTCAGCAATCCAAGAGGGATCTAAAACTACGACCCAATGGATGGAAGAGGTCGGCGACAATTGAGTATTTCTGGAGACCAAAGGCATCAATAAGAGATTGTGGGAATAAGTCAACTAGAGAGGACCGATAGGAAGCTAGTGGTCGAACCATAAAGACACCGACAATTCATTACTAATTTTCCAAACAAAGGACAATCGAAATTCCTTTCTCGATTGCATGATCTTTTTCCACACCCAAGAGCAGATAGAAGGAGTAGGTGAAACCCAAAAATTCTCATTCTTTAAGAAATTCGAATGGATCCACTTGCACCAGAGAGATTCTTTATTTGTGAAAAGGATCCAAATATATTTAAGCATCGCAGCCTTTTTGCATTCTTTAAGTCTCTGAATACTAAGACCACCTTCATTCTTGGGGAGACAGACATCCTCCCAAGCTACTTTAGCCCCTCCAGAGCCAAGGGAAGAACCCTTCCACAAAAACTGTCTCATTATCCTCTCAATACCATCCAAAACCGAGGCTGGTAAAGAAAAAACACTAGCCAAAATGCCTGAATAGCATGGAGGACTGATCTGATCAATTGAAGTTTGCTTGCAAAGGAGAGAAAGCGTTGGGTCTAAGATTGGACCTTGGTAGTAATACGGTCGATTAAGGTAATACAGTCCACCTTACCCAATATGGAAGAAATAATAGGTACCCCCAAGTAACGAACCGGAAGCTTACCTTCCTGAAATCCAAACGCCCAAAGATACGGTTTCTCAGAGAAGGCAAGCCACCTAAGAGAAACACTTCACTTTTATTCCTATTCGGTAATAAACCACTTAGAGAGGAAAATATGTCCAGTCCTCTTTTAAGTAAAGCCACCGAGGCCCAGTTAGCCTGACAGAAAATGAACACATCATCAGCGAAGAAGAGGTGGGACAAGCTGACCCGTTTGCATCTCCAATAATACTTAAAGTCCTTCGTAGAAGTGCGATCATTAATAACACCCGAAAAAATCTCCAGCACAAGGGTGAAAAGATAAGGAGACATAGAGTCTCCCTGCCTAAGGCCCGCTCTGTTGTCCCATGTATATAATGATGTAATAAATTATATAGCACCGATATTGACACGCGACACGCGACACGACACGATACGCTAACACGTTATTTCTCAAAAAATAGAGAATTCCGACACGTTCCGACACATTATATGTTAAATATATATTTATATATATATGCAAAAATAAATAAATAATAATAAAAAGAGCATAGACTTAATTTATATTAAAAATATTAATCCAACATTTGTTAATATCATTTATTATTTTAATTTGACAAATATTGAATGAGAAATTCAAAAATTGCAAACACAAAAGAGTAAATTTGAAGGAACGTGTCCTATTTTCTTACATTTGTCGGAAATTAATGAGATTTTTCATAGTCCCAGATCGAGTTCGGAGTTCATGATATAGATTGGCTTGTGCTCCTTTGCAAAACAAGGTTCGAGAAAAATGAAAATCTAAGACAAAAACTCTCAAAGTATGACCAAAAGAAAATGATATAACTAAATTTTCCATGAAAAATGTGACCAAAAGAGATAACTTGCAAGTGACACTTGCGAGAGGTGGAAAGAAGTAAATAAAAAAAAACACAACTTTAACTCTGCGCTGGCAGCGTTGCAACGCTGAGAAGAAGATGGGCGTTCCATCGTCACTCACGGGAAGGTCAAAACTGATAAGTAAGAAGCTTGAGAGTGAAAAATTTCTTCTTGAGAGTGAAAAATTTCTTCTTTCTCCTTTATTTTTGTTATTTTCATTATTTGACCCCTCAAGTATTGAAAATTTTTAAAATTGACCCCATGTGTGTCGGAGTCGCGTGTTAGAATTTCGGACTCATGTGTCGGAACGTGTTGGGAAGAGTTAACTATGTATCGGATTTTTCGACACTCATTGACCGCATGTCGGAATGTGTCAGAGCGTGTCAGAGTGTCAGACACGACACGAAGGCTTTCGGAGAGTGTCGGTGGTTCTTAGGTCATAAATCGATCTCTTTATTTGATTTGAGTATATATGATTTTCACCATTATAATGGAATTGTCATTGCTATAATTTTCCATTTTGATGAATGCTAGTTTGGCATTACTAAGGACTGGTGGCTTATTTTCAAGGGGCGGGTTCCGATGTCCCCAAAATTTTTCGAAAAATTATCAAAAAGTCAAATTGGGAATTCCACGGTGATATATGGATGTGAAAAGTGTTTTTGTGCTTTCGGATTTAAGAAAAGTAAAGGGCCTGAGTCGCAAGACCCAACTAAGTAAAATGGTAAAGTAAAGGTCATTTCAAATAGATCCTCAATTCTCCCGAGAGATGAACCTATAATGTACATTAAGAAGGAAAATATGTACGACTGATCACTAAACTTGCACTGTTTTCTTGAAATTCTCGATTTTGTAATCTATGTCATTGAATCTTCGACCTTACGAGAATTTTTCAATTAACTTCCTTGAGTTGCGGTTCCAAAAAACCAAAGATAACAAGTTTGCTGTTGTTGGCCTGGTATGATGTGAAGGGATTGGTTCAACCATGAGCAATTGATTAAGCACGAGTATGTATGGTGTGCGGTTTCCGCTGACCAAACTACAAAAACAATAATCCAAACTAACCATTTGTTTAACGGAAAATGAGTAAACGGGAAGACATTTTCTTAAAAATGTCGAGCAACATATTTAATGACTTGTCGGGCTTTCAGTCCATGAGAAATTAAACTAAGCCCAATTTGGATTTGGATCTGGTATGGCCCATCATAGCTAGCTCATATCGGACTCTGAAGTTTTGGTCCTTATCGTAGTCTAGAGAAATCAATTCTTTTCGTGAAAAAGCCTAATAGCACCGTGATCGAGAGGGCCTCCTTCGTCTTATAGATTTCCATGCCTTTCTAAGGAAATGTAACTCACGAAATGTTTGTTATATAATGTCCTTTTGCTATCAAGTTCAACGTATTTATAGAATATAGAAAGATGCAAAAATATTCCTCAATTTGTCACTTTAATCTAATGCATTGAGAACAAAATTATTAAATGTTTTGAAAGGAAAGGATACCAATATAATGAGTTGATGAAAGATTAAGAAATGAGCAGCCGGATGTGGCTTTTAATTATCTAATGCAGCTCGTTATTACTAGTGATCACGTAACTTACCAATCTTGTACGATGACAGAAAACTAAATTAGAAGATTCGAGAATTTTCACAAATTGGAGGGAAAAAGAATATCTAGAAGGAGGTTGACGAAACTCCAAAGGGGCCATAGGGGGCAGGGGAGGAGGAGAGTTGGTTGTCCACAATAATAGTACAATGTTTTCTTCTAATAACGACGACTACCTATTGCAAGTGAATGTTAAGTTTATCCTTATCTTATTTTTATAGTGTCCTTTTTTTGTCAATTCGATGATTTAAACCAATAAAATCAGTGTTAATGGTGTCGAGCTTTTCTTTTTCCCATTTATTAGCTAAAGTGAGAGCGAAATGGCAATACGCATTAAACAATTTAAGAAGAGATTCCACCCTACCCATTCTGAAAATCCTGCAAACGGCACATGCTAGCCGGAAAAAAAATGGGCAAAAAAGAAGAGGTTCATGACAATAATAAAATCAAAGTCTGGGCGGAAAGGAAAATGTAAATTCTTAAAAACACAAGGTTTAAAGTGTACCGTTAGAACTTTAATATGATGCATGAAGAAAAAAATTCCAAAATATTTTGAAAGGGTAAATTCAAATACAATGAAATGATAAACAATAAGAAAAATGAAAGTAGTCTCACGTGCCTGTTTAATTATCGGGATCTACCCATCAAATTCACCCTTTAGGGCCGACCACCTTGTCCGGAAAGAGAGTCGTAGTAACACGTCGAAGGCAAGAGAAAGGGCAAACGACGAGCTGCCTTGTTTTGAAAGGAAAAATACTATCGGGTAGACAAATGTGCCATTGGGATGCCATTTCTAAGTTGATAAGGACCATGCATATTGAGAATCTCCATTTGATGTCTAAAAATTCATGGTACTCTAACAATGGCTTTCAATCAATATTTATGACCCTTTGCTAATTCATTCATTGGGTAAACAAATGTGCCATTGGGATTCCTCAGTAGTGAAAGTCACATTCCAATTATGTCATCAAGATCATACTCCTTGTGACAAAATGTTGTGCTTTTGAACCATTTAAACTGACTGGAACGATACATTACAAAAGTTCACGCTTGTTACCTTATTTTATCCTTCAATAAGTAAACTTGAATTTCAATCAATATATAATCACTAAATCCCTAAAAACAATTAAAAAGCAACCATGACGGGAATACTAGTTGGGGAAATTGTGATGATCCACGAGATTCATTCCTACAGACATTCTAATTCACTATAGATGTGTGTGTGTGTGATGATCCACAAGATTCATTCCTACAGACATTCTAATTCACTATAGATGTGTGTGTGATGATCCACGAGATTCATTCCTACATGCATTCTAATTCACTATAGATGTGTGTGTGTGTGTTTATCAAGTGTTATGTTTTGTTTTTTATTTAAGGGACCTAGGTTCTATGGTAATATTGAACAGAAAGGGTCAAACGCAAATAAATATAAATATTATAGTCTTGAATACAATGAAATCATTCAGTACAAGCTCAAAACTAATGATGACAAGTGCCGAAATATAATCAATGGCTTAATTCAAGCACCTTTCAATATACTAATGAAAACCTGCTAAGATCAAATGGATCACTCAATCTCAAAGTTTGATCTATGGCACTAAATGATGGAAACAACACTAGATGGTTTCGATGACATAACGTCATAATTTAATTGATGACGTTGGACAGTGGAAATAACATCGGGAATGCACTTTTTTTAGGTGGGTTCGAGGATACAAAATCGGAATCTAATCAATAACGCTGGACAATGGAAACAATATCGAGTAGATACTGCTCTCATTGGACACAAAGTCAGAATTTAATCAATGACGCTGGACAATGGAATAGTATCGAGTAGATACTACTCCTAAATGGGTATGAGAACACAATGTTAGAATCAAACAACACCGGGTAAATGCTCCTAGATGGATATGAGAACACAATGTCAAACTCTAATCGACGATATTGAACAATAGAAACAACATCGGATAGATATTGCTGCTAAATGAATATGAGGACATAACGTCAGAATCTAATCGACACTGTTGAACAGTCGAACAGTACCGGAATCTAATCAACAACGCTACTTAGAATATAGACACTTGTTGGAATTGAATCAATGACAAAAAACCAAAACTACAACTAAACTACGCTACACAAGGATAGTAAATAATAAGATAAAAGATTTTGATGTGTTGTTCGGGGGCCCTTTGTTGGATTGTTTGTGGTATTTATAGGACAATTTGGTAACCCTTGGTCGGTTGATCCTACCTTGAAAGTCGTTCCTAATTTCTCCCACATTCTTTGCTTAATTGCTTTATCCACATCTTGTTGTCTCTTGACTTGTTGACGATGATTGCACGACTTGTTCATCAAGTAATAACCATTCATTTGATTTTGTGTGCCCTTTTGAGCACCAACTATTCCCACTTAAAATCTTGATGCCAATTCTATCTGAATTATATGTCCATAGTAGTATCTCTTGGCATGAACACATGTCAATCATCTGCCTTACCATCGAATTACAGATCTCCACTAGTAGGCCCATTGAAATCCAACCCAAGGGTTCTTGAAGACCTTGGCCATCTTTCGTCTCTATGACTGATATGGGCTCGATTGTTGTTAATCATAACTAGTACGTGACGATGATGATTATTTCGAATGTCAATATCTCTTGTGACCAATATGTGATAGTAAGAATAACTTTGAGGTATCAACAATTTCTTATAAGGGCGTAGATAAAAGTCCATTACATCATGTTGGGGTAATCGCAAGAAAGGAGATAGCTTGAGCCGAGCTCGAGCCAGATCGATCAATCTGACCCGTTTTCTCTACACATTGAAAGTCCGTTCCATGTGTGTCCCTATCCTCCGCTAGAAATTCGAGCTTGTCTACTTAAAGACGAGCACAACTCTCCGCGTGACAGATCTTCATTTTCATTCGGAAATCGCGGAAGACTTCTTGTAGCGATTGATGAAGACTTTTTTTTTTTTTTGGGTCGAGATTGATGAAGAATGGAAATTGTTGTTTTTCCTTCTTGCACGTAGCGTTGTACTGCCATCCTCATGACAAGAGGAGAAATAAAAAGGAAATATAATTTTTATTTTAATTCTTCCATATAAAATATGCAAGAAATCGACTCCACGTCTTTAAGTTCGTAGGTGACTCATAAATGCAAAGCTTTGTGAATTTAATGAGTCACATTGTATTGAGTTGTCATGATTTTATGAATCTCATAAATGTTTCGTGAGATGTTACACGATAAAATTATCAAAAAAATGTAAATTTATTATATTTTTATCAATTAATTTATAGACCTTTTCACTATATCAATTAAATTATAATCTTGTCATTTTTTACTAATGAGTCAATTCGATCAATTTTGGTCAAAATTTACTGACGTGGATGTTGACATCTTATATGATACGGCCAGCGCTAACATAATTTTTTAGTAATATTTAAATTTTTTATAATTTTTTTTTTTCTTCCTCTCTTCTTCCACTAACTAGCCGTCGGGACCAAACTAGACGCTCGGGCTGGCTAGTTTGACCTCTTCAATGGTTGGGTTGGAAAAAATCAACCTTGCCATCATTGAGCGAGATTAGCCTCGCCAATAATTAGGTTAGGCAAGATCTGGCCAAATCCCACCAGGGCAAGATCTGGCCAGATTCAGTCACTTGTCTGATATTGGATGGATGCCGGAGACGAGTCAAAGAAGATAATCCGGCCGCTTGAGTGTCGAGCCACGATGCGCGGGGCGCTCCCATGGGGCCATTCGTCCATTTGTAAACGGAAGAAACGTCTGCCGATAACTTGTCGAGTTATTTTCCTCTGTTAGAGATCAAAGTAGAGTATCCAGGGTATTTCAACGAGAAGGACCCTGGGAGATAAGCATGCGCATCTCGTGTCACGTTTCCTTCTGTGATTCGATGGCCTTGCTTGACCTGTGGATGGCGGCCCGAGGTGCATTAATGATGTTGATTGCCTCGCCTGTGTTGGAGTCAGAGACGCTAAGGTAAATGTCAATGTTTCCGTCGGTAGAATGTGTCAATATTCATTAGAGAAGATCTTAAAGAGCATCTATGGATATCCAAAAGTTAATACTTAAATAAGCGACTTCATTGAAACGTGTAACAACGTTATTTTTAGAAGATGTTGAAAAATGTTATGTTCATTTCTAATTGATTTACTTAGTCCCTTTGGAGCGCTTATTAGTGTCCCTTTTTATTTTCCCAACCTTGAACTTACATGGAATGCATGGCCAATTGAATAATTGATTATTTTGTTTCGCCATCACTTACCATAAGGAGAAGGCTCATTGAATTTATTCTCCTCTTTGAAATCGCCGACCAACACGATGTTTCAATTTAAAAAAATAATTATAACCGGAATTTTGTTAATGAGTATCTTGAAGATACTTGTTAAGCAATCAATTACGGAAACTTCACAAGTTTCAGTGCACCATTGCTTTTATGTTTTGTACAACAAATATCTTGAGAATTAACATATTTCGAATAAAGTAAAATTAAAACACCTAGCCAGACGATTTTCTATAAGACGTTTTAAATAAGCCTAGGGGTAAGAGGCGAAGCAATCCATGGCTCAATGGAATTTCATTCATTTTCTCCATTTGCTGAGGTCAAACACGGGTCATGCGGTACGTAATCCACGAAAAAAAAAAATACTCATGATAAGAAGAAAAGTTGTTGAATTTACAACGTTTTTTGTCGTTTGCATTCTTCTTGTGGCAATTTATTTGACTAAGCTAGGATTTGAAACATGTGCTAGTAAAAACAAGTCAACTGTTTAATCCGTGTACGCATTTGGCTCATCAAATCGGTAAACTAAATGGCGGTAAACTGTTTTGGGTATTTCTAACGCGGAAACCAAAGGTCATTTGCCAAAATTTTACTAATTGCGAGTAAACTCTTTTCAGTTGCAACACCCGTATATGCTAGATGCTTAAATCTAACTGGTTTATGGGGGCATACATGGTTTCTAACAAGCCTCCAAATAGCTTAGCTTTTGTAATTGTGTAGTATTTTTTTTTTCACAAATTTAGAATCATTTTGAGTGTACGGTCAACCTTTGGTCTCCAATTAGCATATAGCTTAAAGCGAGCACAGTTTTTTTGTAGAATATTAGTGGGTTGTAGCAATATGGGTCGGGTCAGGTATGGGTTACTATATTTACACTTCAAGAATATGGGTCAAAACGGGTTAAATAGGTCAAATATTAATCGACCCGACCCATATTCGACCCGACTCGACCCACCCATTTGCCACCTCTAGATACGGAGAACATGGGAATGGGATGATAGCGGTTTAAATTTAGCCTAAAAGACAAGTAAACAAGTGGAATCGGTTCACTCATATTTCGCTCATTTGAACATCATTTGAGTGTTCTTCACACGTCCTTACTATAAATTTTTTTTAGTTTTCACCAAATTACTAGCCTTGTTTGTTTCAAGGAAACTGAACTTTGTTGGAAAATAATTTTACAAGAAATTATTTTCAAAAAGTGATTTGACTTACTCATGTTTGGGTTTTTTTTTTTCTTTTTACATTATTATTTTAGCAAAACTATGAAATACACGTACGAATCTAAAGACTCGAGTTTAGGTGCAAGGCCTCAAGTCTAGCTGTCAAGGGGTCAATGTCCTATTACTGAAGATCTAAATCAAGCCGTAGGCTTCCAAGGTCCAGCCATCGGGGACCCTATGTTCAATTGTCAAGCATTTGGGTTCAATTATTGATGATGGTTTTGTAATAGCGAAGATCAAGTCGAATAAAAGAAAAATAACTTACATAATTTTTTTGAATTTAAGTATAGGTTGTTTTATTAAAAAGTTTTGGATCACCTCATTTTTCTAAATTAATTAGATCATTAAAGATAAATAAATTGCTATTTTAACCATTGCATTGAGTGGCACTGTTGGTTTTGAGCTTTCTCCTCCCCACGAAGGGGAGAAGTTCGAATTCCCAGTACATCGCAGGTGGACTTACCCGCTTCATAGGATGGTGGATTCTCTGTGGGCCTCAGGGTTTGCCCGCTAAGGTTTGCCCACCCACTGTCAGCTTACAGGTTTTCTTGAATCATGAAAAAATTATAACCACAAATTTTGGAATTCAAGATCTTCCGACAAATTTCGCGTCTCTCTCACCGTCTCACGTCGTCCTCCAGCTTGGCTTTTTCCCCGCTCGTCTCTCTCACGTCTTCCAAGTTGGCTGGGATTGTTCATCGACGTTTAACCGGTCCTTCCCCACTCGTCTCGCCCCGCCTACAAATAGACCACAGCCTCACGTACCTCTCTCGCCCATCTCTTCTTCCTTGCCCAGAAAAGAGCAAGAGCAATAGCAAGGGAACGATCAAAACACAGAGAAGAGAAAGAGGGAGAGATGGGTTCGACAGATATGACCCAAATGCCACACGCGGTGTGCATCCCCTACCCAGCCCAGGGCCACATCAACCCCATGCTCAACCTCGCCAAGCTCCTCCACCACCGGGGCTTCCACGTCACCTTCGTCAACACCGAGTACAACCACAGCCGCCTCCTGCGCTCCCGCGGACCCTCCTCCCTCGACGACCTCCCCTCTTTCCGGTTCCGCACCATCCCCGACGGCCTACCGCCTTCCGACGCCGACGCCACCCAGGACGTCCCCGCCCTCTGCCAGTCCACGCAGAAGTCCTGCTTGCCCTACTTCCGGGACCTGCTTGAGAAGCTCAATGAGGAGAGCGCGATGTCGGGATCCCCACCGGTGAGCTGCGTGGTGTCGGACGGCGTGATGAGCTTCACGCTCGATGCCGCCGAGGCGGTCAGCGTGCCGGAGGTCCTGTTCTGGACGACGAGCTTGTGCGGCTTCATGGGTTACATGCAGTATCGCAGTCTTATCGACAGGGATCTTGCTCCTCTCAAAGGTATGCATTAATTAATTCCAAGTCTCAGCAGATTTACGGCTAGTGATTTTTTCATTTCTCTTTTGTGGGTTTGATTTTCTGTTCATAGTTTTGTCCTGTATTGAGTACTTTGACTCAGTCAACTGTCAAAAATTTGACATGTAAGAACCTTGACTTTCTACGGAGCTTACGTATTCTTTATGACTTTAATCATTTCCTATGACCTTCAACAATACTCTAATGTTTTCCCTTATCTAAATATAACGAAAGTTTAGACCAAAGAATGAAAAAGTGTAACAAAAGCATTGACAGCACAAACTATGCCATGTGACACCATAAACATCGAACAACATGGTTGGAATGGATCTTTTGTGAGAATCATGGCCATGTATGGTTATACGGTTTAGTTGATCTATTCTCAATTTGCAGATGCAAGTTACTTAACAAACGGGTACCTAGACAGCATCGTTGATTGGATACCCGGTATGACAAACATCCGCCTAAGAGACTTACCGAGCTTCATTCGAACCACTGATCCAGACGACCCAATGGTCGACTTCTGCTTGGTCGAGACCGAGAGAGCGAAAAGAGCCTCAGCCATTGTTTTTAACACATTTGACCAATTAGAGCACGAGGTCCTCGACGCTCTCAAGGCTATGTTGCCCCCTATCTACACCCTTGGTCCCCTTCATCTCCTGACGGAGCAACTACCCAATAACGACACCAGGTCGATTGGGTCCAATCTGTGGAAGGAAGACCAGGGCTGTCTAGAGTGGCTCAACTCGAAATCGCCCAGCTCGGTCGTGTACGTGAACTTCGGAAGCGTCACAGTGATGTCTCCGACACAACTGGTAGAGTTCGCATGGGGGCTCGCAAATAGCGGCCAAACGTTCTTGTGGGTCATTAGGCCTGACTTGGTGGTCGGTGACACGGCGATCTTGCCACCAGAGTTCTCGGCCATGACGAGGGAGCGGAGCTTGCTGACGAGCTGGTGCCCCCAGGTGCAAGTGCTAAGACACCAGGCGATCGGTGGGTTCCTGACCCACAGTGGCTGGAACTCCACAATCGAGAGCATCACGGCCGGCGTGCCAATGGTGTGCTGGCCGTTCTTTGCGGAGCAGCAGATGAACTGCCGGTACAGCTGCCAGGAGTGGGGGATCGGGATGGAGATCGACGGTGACGTGAAGAGGGACGAGGTGGAGAGGCAGGTGAGGGAGCTGATGGAGGGGGAGAGAGGGAAGGAGATGAAAAGGAAGGCGATGGAGTGGAAGGAGATGGCCCGAGAGGCCACTCGTCCTTCTGGGTCGTCGTGCTTGAACCTGGATGAGGTGATCGACAAGGTGTTGTTGTCGCCCAGAAGAGATTAAAGTTTGTTCGCACATTTCTTTAGAGTCCTCTTGTCTGGATCTTGTCTAGGTCGCGTCAACTTTACTCTCGTCACTTGAAATTGTTTGCGTGAGATTTTATAAATTACTGTTCTAAAAGTTTAAATTATTAAATAAAGACACACTTTTATATTTAATTATTTTAATATTTATTCTTACATTTATTCTGATCTTTTTTTTGCTTAGTACCAAGCGTAGATATATTTAATTGGAAAGACAAATGAGGTCCAGAAAAATTTGAATTTAGGATTTTTAAAGGTATGATATCATGTGAAATTTTGTGAAATTCTAAAATCTTAAACTGTTAAATGAAAACACGGTTTAATGTTTAATTATTTTAACAGTTTGCGTATCTATATCCGTGCAGCTGCTATACGCATGAAGCAGTTGGTGTACGATTATAGGATGTTTCATTCAACTTCCTAATATTGGGCTCCCCATGTTAGGATGTTTCAAGTAAAAAACGAATTGGGCTCAAATTTCACAGGAATGCTGCGGCCCAATTGGATATACGTGCTTCGTCTTATATTCCGAACCGGACAACTTAGCCTGCAATTCAGCATGTCTTTAGTCTGGGATCTTGCCTTTTCTTTGCTCTTTGGTTTTTTTTTTTTTATTTGGCTGGCTTTTAAACTTTGCCATCACACAATTAGTGCGCATGTCTTTTACGGATATAAAATTGTGGATTCGTGAAAGTTTTGTATCTTATGTCATTTTGCTATCAAATTTCCAAAGGACTACAAATCTTAAAAAAAATGCAAAAACTACTCCTCTATTTGTTACTTTAATCTAATGCATCTTTTAAAAGGATAAATAGCAATATAACAAGTTGGCGAAAGATTAAGAAATAAGTAGTCTAATGTGGCTTTATCTAATATAACTTGTTATTACTGGTGACCGCATAACTTACAATCTTTGTACAATAATTAGAAAATCAATAGGAAGATGCAAGAATTTCAAAAAAATGGAAAAAATATTTAGAAGGAGGTTGATGAAACTCCAAAGTGTGCCGTAAGGGGTGGGGGAGCTGGAGAGCTGGTTGTCAACGGTCATAGTAGGTTGTTTTCTTCTGGCGACAATAACTACCTCTCGCTATCGAATGTTAAGTTTTTTGTTATCTTATCTTTGTGGTGTCAATTTCGCGTCTTTTAGAATTTCTATTTCGCTTAATTTTCATTTAAAATAGTTTTTTTTTGACAATTTTCCAATGTTTTTTTTTTTATATTATTGATTAGATGATTTAAACCTATAAATCCAATGTTAATGTTGTCAAGTTCTTCCTTTTCCCATTTATATAAGTTGAAGTGAGAGCAAAACGGCAATACGTGTTACAAAATTTAAGAAGAGATTACACCCTATGCATCCTGAAAATCCCGTGAGCATCACATGCTAACCCAAAAAAAAAAAAAAAAGAGGCAAAAAAGGAGGTTCGTGAAAATAATAATATGAAAGATGGGGTGAAAGCAAAATGTAAATTCTTAAAAACGCAATATTTAAAGCACACCCTTATAATTTATTAATCTAATCTAGTGCATCGAGAAAAAGATTACACAATATTTTGAAAGGGTGAATACAAATACGATAAATTGATAAATAATTGAAATAAAAGTAGTCTCACCTGCCTTTCTAATTGTTGGAGTTACCCATCAACTTGAGCTTGTAGCTGGCCGCTCTGTCCGGAAAGATGATCGATGGTAACATGCCAATTGTCAAAGGCAAGACGAGGGAAGTGGTCGTCCCCATGCCTGGTTTCTCTACACATGAATGGACTCTTTCTCATAGTCTTCCCGGGTCCTTGCTTCTAGTTTGAAGTTGTGGCCATCCTTGTATCTTATATTGAAATATAATATACGAAAACTATCTGAACGAGGATCTTGTAATTTACGTCAACGTGAAATTACCAGAGAAATAAATAAAAAAATAATAAATACACAAGAAATTTATGTGGTTGATTGGAGTATCGATCAATACCTACATTTATGGACAACCAATATAGAAATCCATTATAATCGAAGAATCGGAGTTTACAATTGTTTATACGCTCGAATATTTCTTATACCTAGATTTAACAAAAATTCAAAATATTTATAAATAAATAACTTACTTGAACATAAACTTACGATACAAAATTATCGCGCGTGCAAGCTAAAAGTATAAAGCGCACGGCTCTCTACCGCTTGACGTGCGGCTCCTTTTCCTTCGTAGGGTTTCCAGCCGCCGCCCTCCTTTCTTTTTCTATGTGAAGAGGGCTTCAGCAACTTTTTCTCTAGTAGGCTACACGTCTTTTATTTATGTGTGAAAGTCAAAGTCTTGACTTGGGCCCACTACCTTTTTTAAGGCTCCACGTACAGACGATTCTTTCCTTTTCTTCATCGGCTAAAAGATTCCCAGATGTGAAAATTGTGTGCCCAAAGTCAAATATTTGACTTTGAACCCCACCATGGATAAAGAAAAGAAGAATTCGGCTCCTCCCGCAGATAAAGAAAGAGAAAAATCTTACCACCACCTGCGGTGGCCTAGCTGGATAAGAGCCCCCATGACATCTACTCAGGATGGAGGGGTTCAAATCCCGCAGGACGCACGAGATTTTAAGCGCGACGTTGGGGTGGTAGGTCCTCCGCTAGCGTTGCTCCAGGGTTTATCCGCCGGCTGCCGGCTGTATGGGGTTCCCTGGGTATAAAAAAAAAAAAAAAAAGAGAAAAATCTTGCTTCTTTCTTTTGTTATTCTTTTTTTTTTTGGGTACCGGAGGTATTGGTCGACAATGATCGGCAAGAAAACTCCTAGGTAACACTTAAACAGGAGGACACACCATCTTTTATGTAGTTTTAAGAGTCCAACGAATCGCGTTTTGTAAACATTCAAAATCGAGACATAATTTAATACCTTTAACGATCATCATCTTTCCATACTTCTACATTAAGCGACATTATGTCAACCATTTCATCTTTAACACATCTTTTGAATGTGTCGGCCGGATTACTCCATGTTGAAACTCGACTTTGGTTGTGCTGGGAACATCACCTGATGTACTTCTTGTGATGAGATGTCAAGCTTAAGTTGTTCGGGAACATGCATTTTGAGAACTTCTGTTTGATGCCTAAATTCATTGTCCTTTGACAACGACTTTCAATCAATAGATACATCACATTTACAAATCCGTTCATCAGGCAAACAATGTACCATTGGGATTCTTTAGTGTTTGAAATCAAATTTCGATCGTGCCATCATGGTCATTCTTCTCTTGACAAAATGCTCATTTAAGTCAATTGGGATCACGCATTATAGGAATTCAGGCTTGATGCCCAAAATTGTCCCTAAATTAGTAAATTTGAATTTCAATCAATTTATAATCGTCGGATCCATTCCAAGAAACAAAAGTAGGTAAACAAATAAAATGCAACCATGATGGAGATCCCAGTCGCTAGTCGGGGCAATTGCAATGATCCAAGGGATTTATTCCTACATACATTCTAATTCACTATAGAAGGCTCATCGATTAACATGGCTAAAATATATCACTTATAAGGACATAGAGAAAAGTCCCGATACCTCATCTTAGGGTATTTGCAAGAGAGAGATAGCCCCCTAGTACGAGCCAACTTAGGTAACTAATTGAACCCATTTTCTCTATACATCGAAGTTCTGTTGCAAGCGTGTCCCAACAATAATGGATCCTTATACATTCTTTGGTACAAAACTCGGACTTGTCTACTCAAAGACGAGTGAAAGCTGTGATGTGAGAGAATTTTCATCTTCATATGGAGATTGGTGGAACACTTTCCATGGCAATAGATGAAGAATGAATATGGAAGTTCTTTCCTTGTTCCTACGACACAGTGAACCTAGCATTGTACTGTATTTGTTGAATTATGACTCAAGTTTGAATCCATTATACAATACCCGATACGCGCAAAACATTTTCACGTCGAAACGAGGAAGAACGTCGGCGAAGCATTTAATTAAAATTAAGGAGCGTGCGATAGAAGCCGAAAAAAAAAGTCCAATCCTTGGCGTTGGAAATAAAGTCTTCAATCCATGGGATTCTTCTCATTTGTCAGCATGAAATCTGAAGGGGTGATCGTCCAATTCTTCTACATCATTAAATGCATGCACATGGCCATGTGCATGCATGCTTGTAGAAGAATAAAGTTGGTCAACACTTGCTGCTTCTGAAGCTATCTCGTAGGCGCCCAATTTTCTTCTCTTCTTGGTCATCTTTGTGGACTTCTTTCGTCTTGTTGTGGATAAAGAAGGAGAGAAGGCAAAAGTTCTACGTGTGTCAGTGCATGATGGTCATCCGCTCACACGCCTTCATTAATTGCATGAAGGCACATGCTTTGAAGATCGGCACACTCTGGAGTACAATTTTGAATTGTTTTCTTCCAGGCACCGATAAGAGGAGCGAGAGCTTCGGAGGACGAGGTAAGCTGTGAAAGAAAAGAGCCCGAGAAAGTGTGAGACATGAGAGCTCAGAGAGAGGTTTTGTGCTGAGTTGAGTCCAAGAGAGTGTGAGTTGTTAAACACCGTGGGTATCGGGTATAAAGTAGGGCTGGGAAACACTTGAGTGTATGTGTGTGATTGTAATCCTGTAATTCTTCGATTTATAGTGGATTGATTTGCTGGCTCTCCCCGTGGACGTAGGTTCCGACATTCGGACCGAACCACGTAAATTTCTTGTGTCCTTTATTTTTATTGTTCCTCGTTTTATTTCGATCGATTTCTATAGCTCCCGACATAATTGCAAAATTGCGATCCGCTTCCGCTGCGACGCCGATTAACAACAATTGGTATCGGAGCTGAGACTTTGCAATTATGCGGAGCAAAAGTAGAAATTGAGAAATTTAACGGGAGGAACAACTTTGGGTTATGGAGCGTCAAGATGAAGGCACTATTAACAACTCAAGGATTAGCCAAGGCATTGGTGGGCAAGGCTCAGTTGCCCGAAACAATGCGAGATGCCGAGAAGGACGAGCTAATGGAGAAGGCCAAGAGCATCATCTGTTGAACTTATCGATGAAGTGCTAATAGAGGTGGCCGAGGAGGAGGATGCCGCAGCGTTATGGGCTAAACTTTAGGCCCTCTATGTAAAGAAGGGTTTGAACAATCGCTTATATATGCTAAAGAGAATGTTCCGTTCCGATCTACACGAAGGTACGTCCATTAGATCCCACCTAGATGAGTTTAATAAACTCATGATGGACTTGAAGAATGTTGGCAAGATTTTAGATGATGAAGAACAAGGCATGATGTTGTTGGCGTCTTTACGGAGTCATGGGAGCACTTTACCAACTCCTTGTTACGGGGGGCGTACTACGATTACCTCGAAAGAGGTCAAATCTGCCCGTTTTCAAAGGAGTGGCAGAGAAAGTTGCGTGATGACAGTCTAGCGCAAGGTGTAGCGCGTGGACTAGTGATTCGAGGTAGAGACCAACATCGGAGGCCCAGCAATAGAAGCAAAAGCAAAAGCAGGTCGAAGTCGCGACATAGAAAATCAAAAGGTCGCATGAAGTGCTTCGAATGTCACGAGGAGGGGCACATAATGAGAGATTGTCCAAAGCTAAGAAATAAAGGCGTTTGGCAAAATGCCACAAGCAGTGTGGCGAATGTTGCCGAGGAGAGTACCAGTGATGCCGAGGCTGTCTTATGTGTATCTACGAGTTTGTCAGGAGACGAATGGGTGCTAGATTCTGGATGTTCCTATCATATGAATCCTCACAAGAACTGGTTCACTACCTACCCGGGCTGCGAGATGGTGGTAGAGTTCTTTTGGGGAATAATGCAGCTGCGAGGTTGTAGGGATAGGAACAGTTCGGATCCGAATGCATGATGGCGTAGAACGGACATTGACAGACGTAAGGCACGTACCAAAGCTCAAGAAGAGCCTTATTTCTCTGGGTACACTCGATGACCTTAGGTGTAAATACACAGCTGAAGGTGGAGTATTGAAGATCTCTCGGGGTGCCTTGACAGTGATGAAAGGGAAGAAGGTGAATTTTCTCTATCATTTACTGGGAGAAACCGTGACTGGAGTTACTCTAGTTTCATCAGGTGAGTTAGACTCAAATTTGACTCAGTTATGACATATGCGATTGGGACACATGAGTGAGGCGGGCATGACGATCTTTGAGTGAGAAGGGGTTGCTTTGAAAGGTCGGAAGACGGGAAAAGCTGGATGCGTGTGAACACGCATCTTCGGGAAGCAGCGTTGTGTTAAATTCGGTACAGCTCTACATTCGACCAAGCAACCAGTCGAATACATTCATTCGGATGTTTGGGGACCGTCTCCAGTTCCATTGAAAGGAGGTGCCAGATATATGCTGACATTCATCGACGATTACTCAAGGAAGGTATGGGTGTACTTCCTGAAGCACAAATCTGAGGTATTTGATCGGTTCAAGAATTTTAAGGCATTGATTGAGAAGCGATCAAGTAAACAAATAAAGTGCACGAGAACGATAATGGCATGGAGTTACGTGGTAAGGACTTTACCGAGTTACGCAAAAGGAAGGGATTGTGAGACATCGCACGGTTCCGGGACACCACGACGAGAATGGCGTAGCGAACGGAAGAACAGAACTCTACTCGAGCGAGCTCGGTGCATGCTTTCGCATGCAAGACTAGGCAAGGAATTTTGGGCCGAAGCAATAAATATGGCGTGTTACCAGTTAATCGATCTCCATCTTACGCTATTGAGTGGAAGACTCCGAAGAAGTATGGTCGGGGAAACTGTGATTACTCCGGATTACGAATATTCGGATGTCCTGCGTATGCTCATGCGAGAGATGGTAAGCTTGAGCCGAGGGCGAAGAAGTGCATATTTCTGGTTATGCACAAGGGGTGAAAGGCTACCGGGCTGTGGTGCACGATCCCGAGATCACCCGGTTTTCTAATCGGCGAGACGTGATCTTCGACGAGGCGCAATGCTTCAAAAGAGGTGTCTTGAGACTCAACCAGCGAGCAAACGAGATCATGGTGTCGAAGTGAGGTGGAGATTCAAACGGAGTCTCCAAAGACCTCGGAGGTAACGAGAGGAAGAGATTGTGGATGAGGCCACAATTCTGAAGAAGGTGATGCGAACAACTAGCGAGCCACAACACAACATAGCCACGGGCGAGACAAAGAAGGCAAATTAAACCACCGGTACGTTATGGTTATTCGATATTGCCTATGCATTAAGCGTAGGTGATGAGGTGGAGATGGATGAGCTTTCATCCTATTCGAGGCGATGGCTAGTGCTTTGAGTCATCACGGTGGCTAGAGGCTATGAGTGAAGAAATAGAATCGCTCTATCGAAATCAGACATGGGAGTTGATCAAAGTACCCAAAAGTCAGAAAATTGTCGGATGCAAATGGGTCTACAAACGGAAAGAAGGCATTCCCGATGTAGAGGCAGCCAGGTTCAAGGCGAGACTTGTTGCGAGGGGGTATACTCAACGAGAGGGCATCGACTACAATGAAGTGTTCTCTCCTGTGGTAAGGCATACCTCTATTCGTATTTTACTTGCCTTAGTTACTACACAAGATCTTGAGCTGGAGTAGCTAGATGTGAAAACGGCATTTCTTCATGGTGAATTGGAGGAACAAATTTACATGAAGCGGCTGAGGGATTTGCTATTCCGGTAAGGAAGACCATGTTTGCTTATTGAAGAAATCCTTGTATGGATTGAAACAATCTCCTAGACAATGGTATAAACGTTTTGATGCTTTCATGACTAGTCAAGATTATTCGAAAAGTCAATTTGATAGTTGTGTTTATTTTAGAAGATTGGAGGATGGGTCTTTGATTTATTTGCTGTTATATGTTGATGATATGCGATAGCGACTAAACATATGTCGATATTGATGTGTTGAAGCGGCGGTTGAGTGCTGAGTTTGAAATGAAAGAATTAGGTGCTGCTAAGAAAATATTGGGTATGGAAATTTTGCGTGACAAAGCTGCGGGAACGTTGCGTTTGTCTCAAAAGAAATACATTGAGAAGATCGTGGCACGTTTCAATATGCGATCAGCAAAATCAGTAAGTACCCCTTTAGCTGCACATTTCAAACTTTCGACAAGTTATCACCGCAAACGAGGAGGAGGAGGAACATATGTCCCGTGTTCCTTATTCTAGTGCGGTTGGTAGTATTATGTATGCCATGGTATGTACTAGACTGACATTTCACGAGGCTGTAAGTGTTGTCGGCCGTTACATGAAGCACCCGGGTAAGACTCATTGGGAAGCCGTGAAATGGATCCTCAGATATCTAAAGGGGACAGCAGACGTCGGCATTATGTATCGGAGGAATGTCAATGGCAATGAGACCACAGGGTACGTGGATTCGGATCACGCTGGTAACTTGGATGATCGCAGATCGCTAGCAGGGTACGTGTTTACGCTAGCAAGTGGTGCAATAAGTTGGAAAGCGTCTTTACAAGATGATGTTGCATTGTCTTCGGCGAGGGGAGTACATGGCACTAACTTTTGTTGCAAAGGAGTCGATATGGTTAAGAGGTTTGCTCTCGGACCTTGGACTGGAGCGAGAAAAGTGTCACCATACACTGTGACAATCAAGGTGCAATATATTTGGCTTACAATCCAATATATCATGAGCGAACAAAACATATCGACATCGAGTACCATTTCATCCGAGATGTCATAGCGAAGGGTAAAATTGTTGTGAAGAAAATAGCAACAGCGGAGAACCCAGCAGATATGATGACGAAGCATGTTCCTTCAACAAAACTCGAGCTCTGTATGAGCTCGATTGGCGTCTGTAGAGTATGAGCGCCCATCGGGGCGTTGGGAGAGCCGAGCATGGAAAATAATCACTATAACTTGGCTTCAAACGTTGATCCAAGGTGGAGAATTGTTGAATTATGACTCAAGTTTGAATCCATTATACAATACCCGATACGCGCAAAACATTTTCACGTCGAAACGAGGAAGAACGTCGGCGAAGCATTTAATTAAAATTAAGGAGCGTGCGATAGAAGCCGAAAAAAAAAAGAAAAAGTCCAATCCTTGGCGTTGGAAATAAAGTCTTCAATCCATGGGATTCTTCTCATTTGTCAGCATGAAATCTGAAGGGGTGATCGTCCAATTCTTCTACATCATTAAATGCATGCACATGGCCATGTGCATGCATGCTTGTAGAAGAATAAAGTTGGTCAACACTTGCTGCTTCTGAAGCTATCTCGTAGGCGCCCAATTTTCTTCTCTTCTTGGTCATCTTTGTGGACTTCTTTCGTCTTGTTGCGGATAAAGAAGGAGAGAAGGCAAAAGTTCTACGTGTGTCAGTGCATGATGGTCATCCGCTCACACGCCCTCATTAATTGCATGAAGGCACATGCTTTGAAGATCGGCACACTCTGGAGTACAATTTTGAATTGTTTTCTTCCAGGCACCGATAAGAGGAGCGAGAGCTTCGGAGGACGAGGTAAGCTGTGAAAGAAAAGAGCCCGAGAAAGTGTGAGACATGAGAGCTCAGAGAGGTTTTTGTGCTGAGTTGAGTCCAAGAGAGTGTGAGTTGTTAAACACCGTGGGTATCGGGTATAAAGTAGGGCTGGGAAACACTTGAGTGTATGTGTGTGATTGTAATCCCGTAATTCTTCGATTTATAGTGGATTGATTTCTTTAGGCTCCCAAAAGTGGGCGTAGGGATTCCGACATTCGGATCGAACCACGTAAATTTACAGTGTCGCTTTATTTTTATTGTTCACTCGTTTTATTTCGATCGATTTCATAGCTCTCGACATAATTGCAAAATTGCGATCCGCTTCCGCTGCGACGCCGATTAACAACAGTATTGTCACAATAAAAATAAAAAGAAAAGAAGGGAAAAAAAATTATTTCGATCATTCAAAACAAAATATGCAACCGGACAAATAGGTGAGTGCGAGAGAAATTGCCCATGTGTCTAACCAAGTTGGTAGGCGAGGGTAAGTTTTGCAAGTGGAACTTCTTTTTTGTGGTCAAGATACGAGGAGAGAGCTTTTGCTCTCTCAAGTAGATTGGAAAATCTGTACAAGTTGCTGAACAGATGTTCCCTCACTTGTTTTTTTATACGATGGATGTTGGAGACATTTCGCAAAAGTTAAATCCGGCTCCATGGGCGAGACTTGATGTGGGGCACTCGGTAGGGGACCGTGTTGACAACAGTTTCCTGATAGAAGGAATTGCCTCCCGTGGGAGATATTTTTTCAAGATAATTTTCTTTGTTAGAGAATATTCGAATGTCCACCTCAATTCTCTGCATCTCTAGAGAGTGAGCATATTATCCCTCTTCAATCGTGCTTATCCTCAACGGATCGATCATGCATCTCCTCCAACTTAGCTTTTCGATCGGCGGGTTCCAAGTATGCTTCGGCGCGTCGTGTTCGGTCAGGCCCTGATGGTCCCAACCAGCACTGGAATCGATGGTGCGTTGAGATAGGAACTGTTTCAGTGGCGGCGAGGAGGACCGGTCGGTGATGAGGATGCTCGTCTCGGGTCACGTTCCCTTGATGATTTTTTTTTTTTGTATCAGTTCCCTTGATGATTCGGTGGCCATTGCTTGTCCTCAGAATTATGGACAGAACTGAGAGGTGCATTTATGAGGTTAAATCGGCTCATCTACTTCATTGAAGGGCAATAACCTAATAAATTCGTGAAGAATAAATTATTTAAAAAATATTATTTTAAGAATGAATGCTTCCGTCGTTTGAAATAATTAATTAATAAAAAATATTTTCATAATCTATAATAGTTTATGCCTAAACATTTTCATGAATAAAAAAATATATTTTGTTATTTTCCAAATCTATTTTTTGGTGAAACAAGCACACCATAAAATATCAAGGAGTGTCCTTTGGCTATTTATTAAGCCTCAATAAATGTGTTATGACAATTGAAACGTTAAGCAAGTGTTTCCGTTAAAATGTGCAATTACGTTTATTTGCCGGACTTCAAAGTATGTTGAGAAATGTGAATTTTTATTTTTGTAGTCCCTTAGGGCGCTTATTAATTTATTTTCCTTAACTTTGGACTTATATAGAGTCAATGGGTGGTTGAATAATTGATTATTTATATGGCCGCCACTTAATGTAAAAAGAGGGCTCATTGAATTTCTTCTCCTTTTTAAATTCGTCGACCCATTTTGACATCAATTCGAAGAGACAATAATGTAACTGAGATTTTGTTAATGAGTGTCTTATAGACATCTGTACAACCAATGCTTTGAAAAATAATTTATTTTGAATAAAATATAATTAAAGACGTCCCTATAACTAAAATATCTAACCAAATATTTTTCTAGAAGACATTATTGTAAATGAGCGTATGGGCTGGAGGCGAAACAATCCATGTGCTCATTGAAATTTTTGCACATCTTCTCCATTGCTGAGGTCAAACATGGGTCATGAGGTACGTAACCCGCGAAATATAATTTACGTTATAAGAGGAAAATTATTTCAAATTTCAACCTTTTTCGTCATTTGCTTGTGAAGTTTATTTGACTAGCCTAGGAATTGCAACTTAGTAAAGACCAGTTCTTTAATTTGCATAAGCATTCAGCTAACCAAAAGTCAAAATCAGCCGCTAAAATGTGACTAAATACGTGTAAACTCTTTCGAGTCACGACACCTTTATAAGCTGAATGTTTATATCTAATCAATTCATGAGGCATACAATGTGAAGCGAATCTCTAGATAGCTTAGCCTTTTGTACAAGTCCCTTTGACATCTGGCGAGCATAATATGAGTCAACTTAAAATATTCAATGAAGTCAAAAAATCTCTTAATTTGCTCTGCAAGAAAGTTGCTACTTTACGCGATAAGAAGAAAAAGAAAATGGCTACATAATTCATTCCTTTTAACAAAAAGATGATAAAAATGGTTACTTATAGCTTGTTTGTTAATGTTCCTATTTCTTTGTTTTTCTATTCTTTTGTGACTCGGAACAAAAAAAAAGAATAAAAATCTATTTGGTAATGTCAATGAATTTTTCTACTTCCCAGAATAGAAAAATAGCTAGGGAATAATTTAGAGCAAAAATAAGAAGTAGAAAAAAATAACTTCTTATTATGGAGAACAATTTTTAGAAATAATTCATTTTCTTATTTTCTCTTCTTTTTATTTCTTGCCACCTGATCCCTCCTGCCATTCACCACCTTGCCTCGTTGATTACCGTTGTCGAGAGCAAGAAGAAGAAAAGAGGAAAAAAAGAAAAATCTAAAAAAAATATTAAAAAATAAAAAGAAATTTTATGTTTTAAAAAAATTCATGAGTTGTACCAAACACATTTCTATTTCTTTTTATTTTAAGAATATATATTTTGTATAATTACCAAACACGCTCTTTTACTAGGAAATTATTACAGGGAATATAAATGAAAAAAAAATATTTCTGAAAAGAAATTGTTTTCTAAAATAGAAATGTTACTAAACACACCATTAATTCATTGGCAACGCAAGCACGGAATCCAATCTTGAGATCTGTTGATGGGAGACATATGACGAAACGAATAAATGGATGGAGGAATTAGAGCTCGAATTGGAGATCCATGGATCGTAGACAGTATCTTCCCATGGCCTTTGACCTCTCAAAGCATTTTTCTTAGACCACAGTATTTTGCTAATGTTGTCAAATAATTCTCTCGTTACCTAAAATCCAATCTTACATTCCGACCATCTGTTGCGGATCCTCAATTGCGGAAGAGATCCTGAAAGCTTTCGACACTCGACAAGCGAGTCTCGATCGTCAAAGCCAAAAGAGAATTCAAGATCCAACCACGGCTGCGAATAGTGTTGGATGGACTTTTTGTTCTACTGTTCTACCCTGGGAAAAGTCGGGCACACGTGAATAGAAAATTGCAGCGTGCGTTGTGCGGTCGCCCTTTTGCTCAAATTTGGCTTCCCATTTCGCACTGCTTTTCTGTGGCCGGGATTTCGGAACACGAAAGAAAAGCGGATAACAACAGTCCAAAAAAATAGTCATCAGGCCAGGATAAATTTCGAGATGTATACTGCATCATTCGTATATTATGCCAACCCTTATTCTCTTGATAGTCAATTATGTGCATCTCACCGTGGGATTCACCTGATTAGTGGCTAAAATGGAATTGGATTGATAAATCACAAAACAATTTTTTTTTTTTTTTTTTTTTTTTTGATTTCGGTAAGTTTCGAATTCTTTTAAGTGCACGAAGATCGACATTCAGTTTTGATTGCTCATGCTGCGCATGTCTAAAAGTTTTGCCCACACCAAGCGTGCATGCATCTGCTGCTTTGAAAAATGGTTCGTAGAGTTTGATATGGAGAACACGAGAATGGGGATAATGATGGTGTAAATTTAGCCTATAAGACAATATAAACAGATGGAATCGATTTTCAAACATATTTCCCTTGTCTGAACATCATTCAATGTTTTTGTGAAAAAAAAAAAAAAAGAACATCATTCAATGTTTATCACATATCTCACTATAAATTCATTTTTCTTATCATTGGATTACAGGTCTCATTCGTTTCAAAGAAAATGAGCCAAATACTACCAGTTTCCAAAGGTTTGGGCATTGGGGTCTTAGGTCCGTCTGTTAAGCACTTGGAGCCAATCATTGATGACGGTCTTGCAATAGTGAAAATCAACCCCTATCTGAAAATATAAAAGTTACTTAATCTTTTTCTAAATTTAAGCATGAGTTTTGATTGATTAATTTTTTTTTTCATCGATTCAATTTTCTGAATTAGTCAAACCACTAAAAGAAAAAAGCAATCATTATTTATTTATTTATTTTTATAGCGGAACCAACCGAACACGCCAAGCATTATGGGCGTCGACCCAATTTTTGGGGTTTCAAGATCTACAGGTGAACGTGGCGGTGCCATTTTTCCCCTATTAAGAAAACGGAAGCCGTAATTTGACCGTCCGGTCGAGCCTGGTCACGCTCTTCTCATCCCGCACCTCATTACGTCTCTCACACGTTTTCCAAGTCGCCGGGATCGCTCGCCGACATGTAACCCTCGTTCCCATCTCGATCTCGATCTCGATCTCGCCCGGCCTATAAATACAACAAAACCTAACGTACCCCTCTCTCCCATAAGAGAGCAAGAGAGCAACAGCAAGAGAAACGATCAAAACACATAGAAGAGAAAGAGAATAGAGAGATGGGTTCGATAGATATGATCCAAAAGCCGCACGCAGTGTGCATCCCCTACCCAGCCCAGGGCCACATCAACCCCATGCTCAACCTCGCCAAGCTCCTCCACCACCGGGGCTTCCACGTCACCTTCGTCAACACCGAGTACAACTACAGCCGCCTCCTGCGCTCCCGCGGCCCCTCCTCCCTCGACGGCCTCCCATCCTTCCGGTTCCGCACCATCCCCGACGGCCTCCCACCCTCTGACGTCGCTGACGCCACCCAGGATATCCCCGCCCTCTGCCAGTCCACGAGTAAGTTCTGCTTGCCCTACTTCCGGGACCTGCTCGAGAGGCTCAATGAGGAGAGCACGACGTCGGGTTCCCCGCCGGTGAGCTGCGTGGTGTCGGACGGCGTGATGAGCTTCACGCTTGACGCCGCTGAGGCGATCGGTGTGCCGGAGGTCCTGTTCTGGACGACGAGCGCGTGCGGCTTCATGGGCTACGTACAGTACCGCAATCTTGTTGACAATGGTCTTACTCCACTCAAAGGTATGCATTACTAAATAATGGTATGATTTGGTTTGTTTAAGTATTCCCACTTGGAAGGTCTACGGCTAATGATTTTTTCATTTCTCTTTTGTGTATTTGCTTTGCAGTTCACATTGTTTAGTTTATTTTGTTCCGGATTTGCATGATTAGTCAGTGGCCGAATATTCATAGTTTTCTACTAGGTAGAGTATTTAACTAAGTCAACAGTCAAAAAGTAGAATTTTAGATGTGAAAACATTTCCATAAATGGTCAAACGGTTTGATTAATCCACTGTCAATTTGCAGATGCAAGTTACTTGACAAACGGGTACCTAGACACCATCATCGACTGGATACCCGGGATGAGAAACATCCGGTTGAGAGACTTACCGAGCTTCATCCAAACCACTGACCCGGATGACCTGATGATACACTTCGTGTTGAGAGAGACCGAGAGAGCGAAGAGAGCCTCGGCCATCGTTTTCAACACGTTTGACCGGTTAGAGCACGAGGTCCTCGACGCTCTTAAGGCCATGTTCCCTTCCATCTGCACCCTTGGCCCCCTTCATCTCCTTACAGAGCAACTACCTGATGACGACACCAAGTCGATCGGGTCCAACCTGTGGAAGGAAGACTTGGGCTGTCTCGAGTGGCTCGACTCAAAACCGCCCGGCTCAGTCGTGTACGTGAACTTTGGGAGCATCACAGTGATGTCTCCGACACAGCTGGTGGAGTTCGCATGGGGGCTCGCGAACAGCGGCCAAATGTTCCTGTGGGTCATCAGGCCCGACTTGGTTGTCGGCGACACGGCGATCTTGCCATCGGAGTTCTCGGCCATGACAAGGGAGCGGAGCCTGCTGGCGAGCTGGTGCCCCCAGGAGCGAGTGCTAAACCACCCGGCAGTCGGCGGGTTCCTGACCCACAGCGGGTGGAACTCGATGATCGAGAGCATCACGGCTGGCGTGCCGATGTTGTGCTGGCCATTCTTCGCGGAGCAGCAGACGAATTGCCGGTACAGCTGCCAGGAGTGGGGGATCGGGATGGAGATCGACGGCGACGTGAAGAGGGACAAGGTGGAGAAGCAGGTGAGGGAGCTGATGGAGGGGGAGACAGGGAAGGAGATGAAGAGGAAGGCGATGGACTGGCAGGAGATGGCCCGGGAGGCCACGCGTCCTTCCGGGTCGTCCTGCTTAAACCTGGACGAAGTGATGGACAAGGTGTTGCTGTCGCCCAGAAGAGATTAAAGTTTGTTTTGAAATTCGTTTGCTATTGCGGAACGTATGAGAAGAACTCTTTAGACGGTCCTCTTGTCTGGATCTTATCAACTTCGGTCTCGTGGCTTGGATTTATTTCCATTTATTTTTGTGCAATAGGCAATGAAATGGCGGCTGGTGATAGCATTGGATCAATAAAAAATAATAATAATGATAATAATAGTCGTATTACCGTATGGACCTGATAATCCCACTTCGAGGGCACTAGCCAAATTTGAACATTTACCAAATACATGATTGGTTGAATAACTTATTATCTTATTCTGCCACCACTTCCTCTAAGAAGAAGACCAACTGAATTTCTTCTCCTCTTTAAGCTCGTTGCCCCACACGTTTTCCTTAGGGAATGATTTGAATAAATAATTATAATTAGGATTATATCATTGAGTGGCGTTTATATACATTCTTTTTTCTCCTATGCTGAGGTCAAACATGGATCATGCGGCACGTAATCCGCAAACAAAACGACTCAATATAACGAGGAAAGTTTTCAATCTTTTATGTTTTCGATAATTAGGATCCTTATTTTTTCAACTATATTTTACTAACCTAGGATTTGAAACCTATGATTGAAATTAAGCCAATTGTTTAATATGAATACGCCTGTTGCTAACCAACCTTAAATGGATTTCCAGCTAAAAAATTGAAGGTTATATGCTCAAATCGTATTAAATGCGCGTGACCTCCTTAGAGTTAGGATATTAGCATAAACTTAATGCTTATACTTAGGGCATGCATGTTTTCACTTCTTTTTTTCTGTTTAAGAACAGATTTTTTGTTTTTTTGTTCCCGGGAACAAAAAAAGAATAGAAATGCGTTTATTTGCGTTTTTGTTCAAAATATGTTTTTTTGTTCCCAGAACAAAAAAATAACGGAAATGAGAAACAAAAAAAAAGTTATTTTTTGTTCTAGAAACACTTTTGAAGAAACACTTCTCTCTCATCTCTTTTCTTCTTCTTTTTTCTTTGACCGGCGATGCCGTCGAGGGTTGGCAACCTCGCCGAAGTGTCGCCGGCCCCAACGAGACCGAGTGTCGCCGGATCTGGGTGAACTCGAGCTCGCCCGGATCCGGCGAGACCGAGCCTCGCCAAGGGCCGGCGACGCTTGGCCTCGCCTTGCCATGGTTGGGCGAGCTCGAGCTTGCCTAGCCAAGGCAAGGCCGAGCCCCCGTCGCCGTGGCCGGGCGAGGCCGCGACGGCCAAAAGAAGAAAAAAGAAAAAAAGAAAAAAAGAAAGGAAAAAAGGAAAAAAATAAAAAAATAAAAATAAAAAAAACAATGAAAAAAAACATAAATTTACTAAAACGTGTTTCTATTCATTTTTAATTCTCGGAACAAGTTTACTAAACGCGTCTTTTCACGGTAAAAAATTGTTCCGGAACATAAATAGTTTTTTCTATTTATGTTCATTTGAATAATTTTTGAATAAAAACGTTACCAAACGCGCCCTTAATAGCTGAGTCTTTGAATAGCTGAGCCTTTGTACTCGTGATGTCAGATTGCTAGATTAGCACAAAGAGTACGGCCGATAACCATAGTAAGTTTTGACTTGAAAGATTTGACTAAACTTAAAAGAAAAAAAGTACTTAATTCGCTAAGAAAGTTCCTACATATGTGGTAAAGAATTTCAAAAAAGAAAAGAAAATGGCTATTTAATTCATTCGATGAAAAATACATCTATATAAGAATTAGAATCTTGCCTACTGTAGTGTTAAAAAAATGTTCATAGTTTCATTTTTGATAAGACACTATTGGTGCGTTTATTTTGAGAAAAAATAAATGATTAAGAAAATATTTTCCTAAAACTAATCACTTGTATTGCTTAACAAAATAAATGAATGAAATTTTTTTCACCATTAATTAATATTTTAAATAAAAATTGTTGCCCGCAATCAAAATGTTTTTCATTATCTAATTATTTCAAGTGATATAAATGATCATTTTGAGAAAAATGTAATTCAAATAATTCATTATCCTCGAAACAAATGAACTTGCCTATTTCCTTTTAGGATCTGGGAATGTAAATTCCCAATGTTCCAATATTCGACTACGAAACTCTATTTTTTAAATTTCAGCTAATTGTTTTAGGTTTTAGGAAACAGATTCTTTAATTTCGGATGAAAATAACTATATGGTGTTTTTGAATTACTAGTTTTGACACTCTAGAAGATATCGGAGTCATCGAATCCAAAGCAAAAATGTATAAATATTCCCTTAAAAATCCAAAGATTGAAATGGTATCAAATAGAATTTTTTAATCTGCTATTGAGCTCCGGATGTTAGGGTGGGGGCTTGCTATTGCTCACAAAAAGTAGGACCACGTAAACGAAAAAATAGTTGAACTATGCGTATATAAACCCGTTCCTTTCAATAATGGGTCATCATCGATTTCAATATATAGAACTCGTGAATAATAATGATAGTTGTGTATGATTGATCTATAAATTAATGTTGGCTGATGGTAAATCGTTTTTTTCAAAAAAATTCACTTATTTGAACATCATTCCGTATTTATGATAGGAATAATATTACGAAAAACCCTAAACTAGTATGCCTAAAATAAATTTATCCAAAATTAATTTTTTGACTAAAAAATCCAAATTGGTACACATATGATAAATTTAATCTTTGTTATTTTTCATTAAATTTTACTTTCAAATTGTCAAGTTAGATGACATATGATATTTTATAGGTGTACTAATTTGAAGTTTTATATTTCATTTATCATAGATATATCAATTTATGATTTTTAATGGAGAATAAATTTGCAATAAGTGTACCCATTTGGGATTTTTAGTAGTCAAAAAATTAATTTATGATAAATGTACCGATTTTGAATTTTTAGTACCATTAACTTTGTTAATAATCCTTATTACAAATCCATTTTTCTCCTCCCCAAGTTACTAACTCTGATTGTTTTATAAGAAACGAATTTTATTGAAAAATATTTCCGATAATTTCTTTAAAAAATGATTTTTTTTTTTTTTTGGTGTTCGGTTACTTTTGCTAATAAGATGGAAGTCTTTAGTTATAGGAAAGTAAGGAAACGCACGACAAAAAAAGAAGAAGAAAAATCTCGAGTATGACCCTAAAGCTTGTGGCTACCGAGGGACCTACGTCTGAACGTCGAGGATCCAAGTCTAGTTGCTGTCCTCTATGGTCCGTCGACTTGGGGGCGTTGGGTTCGCCTGTTAAGCACTTGGATCCAATCATTAGGGACGATCTTGACGTATTCGGAAAAATCGTTGATGATTTTCTGAAGAAAATCCATTGTCTCAAAGTTAGGGAGATGTCTTTATTGATCGAAATGATTTTCTTTGGACTCATCTTTTTATATCATCTGAATGGCGAAATATTTAAGCAAATACTATTTAATGTTGATTTTTTTCATCAAACCTGCCAACAAACCGACGTATATCAAAAGGGTCTCCCGGCCTATAAATGTACCCCAACCTACCTTCTTCCCATGACAATTGCCATCTCTCTTTTCCATACCGAAAGGAAGAAAACACTCAAGACGCGGAAGAAGATGAGCCTAAAGCCACACGCAGTGTGCATCCCCTTCCCAGCGCAGAGCCACATCAGCGCCATGCTCAACCTCGCCAAGCTCCTCCACCACCGGGGCTTCCACGTCACCTTCGTCAACACCGAGTACAACCACAACCGCCTTATGCGGTCCCGCGGCCCCTCCTCCCTCGACGGCCTTCCGTCTTTCCGGTTCCGCACCATCCCCGACGGCCTGCCACCTTCCAACGGAGACGTCACCCAGGACATCCTGTCCCTCTGCCAGTCCACGCAGAAGTGCTGCCCGCCCCACTTCCAGGACCTGATCGAGAGGCTCAACGAGGAGAGCGTGATGTCGGGTTCCCCGCCGGTGAGCTGTGTGGTGTCGGACAGCTCGATGACTTTCACACTCGACACCGCTGAGGTGGTCAGCGTGCCGGAGGTCCTGTTCTGGCCGATGAGCGCGTGTGCTTTCATGGCCTACGCGCAGTTTCGTAGTCTCATTGACAAGGGTCTTGCTCCACTCAAAGGTATGCATTACTAAATAACTTGTCTGATTTAGGTGATCTCACTTAGCACGTCAACCAAGCAAATTTTTTTACAGCTAAAGATTTTCCCTTGTTGTTTCTTCTTTAAAAGTTTGGTTTGTTGTCATATTCTTCAGTTTTGTTTGTTCCTGATTTATATGATCAGTGAGTATACAACAATGTCATTAATAAAGAACTATCTGATTTAGGAGCTTACGTTATCATTTCGTATATCCTTCGACAATATTCTAATGCTTTCCCTAATCCTAATCTAAGTATGACAAATGAATTGACAACACATATAATGCCGTGTGACACCATAAACATCGAACGACGCACTTTTAAACTGCCGGTACAGCTGCCAGGAGTGGGGTATCGGGATGGAGATCGACAGCGACATGAAGAGGGACGAGGTGGAGAGGCAGGTGAGGGAGCTGATGGAGGGGGAGAGAGGGAAGGAGATGAAGAGGAAGGCGATGGAGTGGAAGGAGATGGCCCGAGAGACAACGCATCCTTACGGGTCGTCATTCTTGAACCTGGACGAGGTGATCAGCAAGGTGCTGCTGTCGCCCAGAAGAGATTAAGCTTGTTCGTACATTGCTTTGCGATTGGGCCATGTATCGGAACGATTCCGTAGGCAGTCCTCTTGTCTTGTCTGGACCGTACCGAGGCCCGTTGAAACATTGGTCTCGTCAATTCCAGTTGTTTTCATTTATTCTGTGCATGCGTGTGAAACGGTAGGCTGCAATAAAGTGTTTTCCAAGTTTCTGTTGTTTTCTCCGTACATGCATTCGCGTTGATTTCTTCGTGAAGCATCCCGTGATAGCATTGGATCCAAACTCTCGCAGCCTTTCTTCGTCCATGACGAGTGCACCAGTCCGCCAACGCCCCCCCACCAGTCATGCGATGGTCTAATGTTGGAGTAGTGCTCTAAGTTAGGGGTGTCAAAAATGCCCGACCCGACCCGAACCAAACACGACCCGAACACGAAACAAGTATAATACATGTTTCGGGTCTTGATAGTGTTCGAGTAACAAATATAAAACAAGCAACGAAATGTGTTTCGGGTCGGGTCAGGGTTGGAACATTGTTCGACCCGAAACACATTAACATCCAAACAAGCCAACCAAACACAGAGTCAAACACGTCGCAAAAAAGTGAAAACCCCTCCCCTTCGGCGTCTTCTCCGACGACTGCTGCTGCCGCCCTCCGATCGACGCGCCTCCGCCCTCCGTTTGTCTGGGCGTAGGCACAGCTGTTGGGACTTGGGAGGAACTGGAAGGAGCTCAATCTCTCTCCCGCCTATCTGGATTCGCTCTTGGGGCTGACCTGGAAATCCTCCCGAGCCCTGCGCCCGATCGTCGGTCTCCGATGAGCCATCGTCGTTGTCGAGGTGAGCTGTAGTTGCCAGTGAGATTCGGGTTCGTGCTCGTTGCGAGTGAGATTCGGGTTTGTGCTCGTTGCGAGCTTCGGGCGCGCACATCTGGGGGTCGGCGATGTAGGGGTTTTTGGGGGTTTCGTTTGTGCCGCTGTTGGTCATTGAGATGGAATGTGTGGATTTGTGCTTTTTATGTGTTTGCTGAAGTTCAGAAGAGAAAGAAACGAAGGAAATTGTGGATTTCAGCTTACGCTGCTGTACACAATTCCCGTTCATTAGAATTTTTGTGCGTGTTTCGAAGGATAAACCTGGGTTAGTGTTTCCCATTAGAAATTTGGTGGGTGGGTGAGTGAGTTGAGCCTTTTTTTTAATGATGTTGTGATATGTTTGGTTGCAAATTGCTGCATCGTTGTCGGATATGGGCTCACGACTTTGATGCCTACCGGCTGCTCGATTAAATTCCTGAACCGTAGTAGCCCGGTGTGTTAGTATTTCGATGATTGTTTGGCTGTCTCTTGTTGGGTGTACGAGTCCCTCATGATGTGTCATACATGTTTGCCTCAGATTTTTACATTACCGGATGTTGCTTGTCTTTAGATTTATTGATTCTCTTTTGTCAGGTGCAAGTCGACAGCGAATTATGTTTCTAAATGGCTGATATTGATCATGGGATTAGTAAATAGATATGTTACTTGGCTTTTCTTGCTCCTCTGCTCCATTTCGTGATGGCAATTAGTTTTTCTTGAAGGGAAAAGTATATCTTGCCTCCTAAATTCTGCACTCATTGTTGATGATCAAAAGAGTGCCCTTCAACTTTAAACATATATGTCATCTTCTGCTAAGAATCTTTTCCGTATGAAATTCTAACATCAGTCATTCAGTCTTTAGATCAGTAAGTAAAAATAAGACCCGTCTCGCACTCTTTTTATATCTACAAATCATCAGCAAAAAAAACAACAGAAAGAGCAATTCTTCTGGCAAAAATTTCACTTCTATCTCCTGGTTCCCCAGGCAGAGCTTCGCATTAATGGTGTGCTAGCCCTTGACTTTGCTTTTATCTTCACATTCCTGCAGTATCCACTTCTGTTTTCTTCTTTCCCTTCAGCTTACACAATCTAAAACCAAACCCTTCATAAATTTCAGTTCAGGTGACAGCATAAGCTACGCCAGCGGGAACTTCCTCAGCGATGTTTACTCTGATTCTGTCTACAAGCAAACCTAAGCCTGAGAAACAAGTAGCAGCCGAAGAGATTGAGGAACAGCAGCAGCTAATTGAGATGCAATCTAGCAAGCAAAGCTCCGGTGATTATGAGGAGAAATAAGCATTTTGGTGAAAGAAAATCATTTCAGTTTTCACATTTCTGTGTCTCAAAATATTATGGTGGATTGTCCGCACTCCATGGTTAGATTGGTCTGAGCAACATAAATTGTTTCGCTCTTTTTGTGAGTACCTATGCCGTTTATTGGCATCCTCATCTGCAGGTGTCTTGAGTCCATCATATCTAACAAGAAATCTAGATAGATGATCGCGTTTTGCTACCATTCTTTTCCCATTCATTCCAGGTGATCTAGTGAATACGAAGAATCATAGATTGTTCTTTGTGTACTCTTACATTTTACATGTAGGAATCAGATATGGTACAGTGATGGCTTACTTTTAAAAGGAATTAACCAACCCCAGAAAAGAAAAGAAAAAAAAAAAAAAAGTGGAAAACCCAGCGACCCGACCCGAACCGACCCGAAACACATTAGATGATCTAATGTGTTTCGGGTCGGTTCGGGTCGGGTCACAGTGTGTGACCATTGTGTTTCGGGTCGGGTCGTGTTGTTACCCGAACCGACCCGACCCGACCCATTGACACCCTTACTCTAAGTAACGGCTTGGAGCTGATTATCTTCATCTATAGATACAGAGAGAATTCCTCAGTTATTTCCATTAACGACTTTGTGAATCATCATGACGAGGGTGGTCAGAGGAGCAACAGTGGCTCCAGCCACAGGGACGAGGAGGGTTTGCGGATTGTGGTGGTCTGCCGTGATGCCGTTGGTGCTTTGCGAGAGGCTAATTTCAGTTCAGCTCACTAAACTTTGAGCGCACATACTTCTTTTGTCTGGTATCAGAATTGCACGATTCTCCTAGCGACAGAAACCTAACTTGTGATGTCCGGATTCCTAAAACATGCCCCGCTAGGATTTTGAGAATCACAATTTCTAAAACCATACAAAGGTGCTTCTTTTTCCGACTCCACTCAACGAACTCTAATTGAGTGCGAAGTGAGTTAGTCAACATCAGCATCGACGGATCACCCGCAGCTCAATTTGAGTTCATTTTGATTATGTCACACCTCAAATCCTATAGGGATGGAGGAGTAACAAGGCCATCCTTCCGTCCCAAGACACTGCCTCAAATCATACTCGAAAGTCTAGCTCCCAAAAGCCTCGGTCGATAGCACTCTAGTATTAATGGCTACTAATGGAGGAACCTAAAATGTTTGGGAAGGAAAGAGTTGAGCAACCATAGTCAAGTGAGTAGTGCATATCTCTTCTAGGCAGATCAAGCATCTACTATACACTTTACAAAATAATGTTCAAAACTCACTTATCTCAAGTCTAGTATAATACACATACATGATAAGAATGAATAATATTGCTTTAACATAACTATATACATATCTTAATAGTATTATTAAATCGGTAATATCATAACAAACATTAATGGATGATCTAGTCCATTGATCAATCTCATCAATTCACATATCAATGGTTTATTTCATTGATTAATCTTATTAAAATCACATGCCAGTTGTCCATTCCATTAGTCAATCTTGAACTCAAATATCTAACTTGATCACACATAATGCCTGAAAACAAGGCTACCAAGCTCCCCCCTTGACAAGATCTCTATTGCCGGTGGCTAGCCCACAAAGATATCTTAAACTAGTATGTTTACCTACAAGCCTCTCAATAGACTCATAACGATATTGAGCACCGGCACAAACTCACAACAACATCCTTCACAATTCACAAGCCAATTCAGAATAAAATCACAACACTCATTGTTATGTTTGTGGGAATTTTATTGTCTACATCATTTTAACTATATATAACTATATAGTTATATCATGATCAACCAGGAGTAAAGTAGATTTCATGCATAAGCTAGGAGAAGGAAACACGAAAACTCATTGAATGGGCTCGAGTTCTAGCCTCATGTCGATGAAAAAGGTGCAGCGCATCAAGTCTGCCGACCAGTTTGCGACACTTGATCTTGAACGCACACATTGCGATTAGTTTTTGTCATAGATGCGTGTTACTACATGATGTTTAGCTAACCAATGGTCCAAAAATATGTCCACCAATCGCCTCTCAGCTTCTTCTTACATGAAGATTGTTGGAGCGGTTGAACGTTTTGAAGCAAACATGGCATGAAAAATTGGTGAATCCAATGAGGATTTGTTCCGGAGTAGGGATCCAATATCTTTCCACGCCCACACTCCGACTTGTAATCTCTGAGGAAGAACCTGCCGATCCGCTTGAATAATTAGGGAGGCCGATTTGGAGCGCCACGGTGGCGTCATCCCCAGCTCCTCTGCACGGACTGGCGTTAGGGTTATCGTCTTTAGGGTTTTCGTGCAGAGCCATAGCCAAGCAGCTAGCAAAGGTAGTGGCTGGAAGGGAATTCCCCGGCCATTGTTCGGGAAACATCGACATTTTCGGACTTCTCAACCTCATTGCAAGTACTGGAGGAGGCCATGATCGCAGAGCTGCATGAACTATAATCCGAAAGCTCCTCCATCATGCGACAATACACACAATAAATGACCCAAGAAAAAAAAGGGGATGAAATTCCTGGACCGGGAAATTGTTGAGACGGTAATTTCTCGAATGCGGAACAACGACTCTAGCATCGATCTTACATAGAGATTGAAGAATATAAATAGGCAGATTGGAGTAATCAGAGAGAGAGGGAGAGAGAGAGAGAGAGAGGAGAGAGAGAGAGAGAGAGAGAACAAGAGAAACCGAGGTAGGGTGGCTGGAAAATAATTTGGCGTACAGCCTTAAAACGAAGAGGGTCATAAATTGCTCCTGTCAAAGATCTTCCATCTGCATTCACCGGTCGAACCGTATTTGCCTTAATTCCTGTGGCCCCCTTGGCTCCTTGTTTCAGCAGGAGTTTAACTCCAGAGGGTTAAAGATTTACGGCAATGTATCGAATGGTCTGGTGCCCGCTCGAGCTCATTAGTCAAACGCCCACCACCTACGCTACATTGACGTTAGAGTAGAAACAGAAGAGAGAGACAGAGAGAGGTGCTTCGTGAGAGAGCGGAGAGATGAGTTCCCAAGTATGGGACGTGCATGGGGGATCTTTCATTTATATCTCTACCTTACATTGTCAAGTCTTGGGCCTGCTGCAATTTGAATTCGAGTTGACAGTATTCCTCCTTAGATTGTGCAGCAGCCTGATAGCTTTGAACCAATTCTGTCGAATCGAATTTATACTGGAGAGGTTGGAATTTTAATAGGAAAAATATAAATTTAACAAGAAGCATGTATATTAGAATTCAAATATAATTTAAAATTTTCTTAATTTAAATTTTTTATATTAAAAAATAACATTTATATTATAAATATTAGATATCTTATTCAATTTATTTCATATCTCCCATCTAATTTAAGACTTGAGATATTTCATCTAAGTCATGTTCTTCTTATATCCAACCTTATTTTGTTTTGAAACAATAACGAACCCGTTTAGGGACAGGTACATGGTTGGTGCGATTGGCACGCTGACAGACATGGTGTTAGCTTGCAAGGGAAGCTTCGAGAAGGGACCCAAGTTACGCTAGGGAGCTACTGGTGGATTTTGGGACGGTTGGGAGCTACAAAGCGCAGGGGTTGAACGGGAGGAAGAATCTGTTGCTCGCACCGTTTGACTCGACGTCACAGTGTTCTATAGTCCTATGATGCGTGAGAGAACCCTCTTGAGCTACCACATGGCTTCCTGCTGTGTAGATGCCTGCTCTATATGAGAAAATATTAGGTACACTTGGAGTGCCAAGACATCTCCTGATTAATCCATTCAATATGTGACACGTGTCCATAAAGGACCCCACAAAATAGTTTTTTCTCTCCCTCATTGCTCTCTCTTCTTTCAGAAAAAATATTAGGTACGTCTCATGCTCCAGCGTGGCAAACAAGAAGGCGGTGGGAGCGCGACACGTGTCTTTGTGGGATCCATAATTTCAAGCGCCCATTTTGAAAATTTTCCTTTACTGTAGCTTCTGGAGAGAGAGTTTTTTGTCGCGAGTTCTTTCTTTGTGCCTCTCTCTCTACCCTTGCTCTCTCTCCCCGACGAACTCTCTATCTCTCTCTCTCTCTCTCTCTCTCTCTCTCTACCCTCGCTTTTTCCAACTGGTGAACCACCACGAGCAATTGACGAACTAAGAGGATATTGACGAGATGACCGTGAGCAACCGATCGGCGTGCGACCTCCTCTCTCTCTCTCTGCCCTCCCTCTCTTTGACCAGCTGAACCACTGCGCCACCCCTCCGGCTCCGGATCTAGCCTCGACTCATCCGTCCCTTGCTCTTTCTCTCCCCTTGCCTCTCTGTCTGCCCTCCCTCTCTTCGCGACGAACTAGCGCGTGACCGGTGAACCACCGTGCCCCCCTCTGACTCTAGATTTGGAACATTTGAACCCGACCTAGGGGTGTTAGAGTTTAGCTTCCAAATAGGCATGCAAATGAATTATCGCAACTATGCAGAATGATGACCAGGAAAAAAAGAAGTGAAAACTTGCAATTTTAGGACCAAGTGAAAGCTTTGCCCATAGTAAAAATTGGTATCCATGCGATAACAACATAACTAATTACTTTTCAGGCATCGCTGAACTCCTATGAAATCCCTTCTATCACCCTATTAGACAGAGAAAAAGAGATAAAAGAGAAAGCGAGAAATTACCTGGACAAGCCAGTGCCAAATCTGGAGTCAGAGGGGGGGCGTGGTGGTTTGCCGGTCACGCGCTGGTTCGCCGCGAAGAGAGGGAGGGTAGATAGAGAGGCAAGGGGAGAGAAAGAGCAGGGGACGTGGACGAGTCGGGGCCAGATTCGGAGCCGGAGGGGTGGCGCGGTGGTTTGCCGGTTGGAAAGATGGAGGGTAGAGAGAGAGAGGGAGGTCGCACGCCTGTCGGTTGCTCGCGGTCATCTCGTCGATATCCTCCTGGTTCGTTAGTTGCTCACGGTAGTTCACCGGTCGAAAAGAGAGAGAGAGAGGGAGGTCGCACGTCGGTCGGTTGCTCGAGGTCGTCTCGCCGGTATCCTCCAAGTTCGTCGGTTGCTCATGGTGGTTTGCCGGTCGAAAATAGGGAGGGTGGAGAGAGAGAGGGAGTTCGTCGGACAGAGAGAGCGAGGGTAGAGAGAGAGAGAGAGAGGTGTGAAGAAAGAAAACCAGGACTGAAATTTTTTCAAATTAGCACCTCTTTTTTTCTCCAGAATGTGGGTCCCACAAGGACACGTGTTGCGCTCCCACCGCCTTCTTGTTTGCCATGCTGGAGCATGAGACGTACCTAATATTTTCTCATTTTTTCATTGTTTTCTATTCTTCTTCACAGGCCAGGGTCGCCCTCACCCGGCGAGGGGTTGACTCTCGCACCTAGGGTGAGGGGTGACCACATTGGGTTTGGCCAGGGTTGAGCTCTTGTCGGATTCGGAAGTTGTGAAGGGAGACAATGACGGCGGAGCCACAGAGAACCTTGAGGATGCGGGGCGTAAGGGAGAGGGAGAGGGAGAAGGAGGGCTCGGGGTCACGGGTGATGATAACGGAGGGATTTGGGTTTGTTCTTGGACCCAAAGGGGTCGCGGGTGTGGTGGATGGCTTCATTGGTGGAGTCGTCGCTGGTGGGGAAGGTGCAAAGGTTAGGCTCAGGTGAGGGGCATGACAGGTGAATGATTGTCATCGCCATGCAGGTGAGGGAGAGAGCCGAAGGGAGGAGAGGCGGGTGGGGGAAGAGACGGCATCGTGCAAGGTCGTCTGCAAAAGAAAACAAGAATAAAAAAGGTGAGAGAAAAGAGAGGGTAAAGAAGGACGATGAGAGAAAAATCTTACAAGTGGGACCCTTTATGAACACGTGATACATTGAATGGACTAGTAAGAAGTGACTTGGCAACCCAAGTGTACCAAATATTTTCTCGCTTTGTACATAGTGATGTCATAAAAGGGCTGCTTGATATGATTTGAGTATATCCGGTTTTCACCGTTATTATGATGGGTATTTTTATTATTGCTATAATTTGCCGCTTTACTATGCGATCATGGCGGTGAATTTTGATAATGCCTTCTAATTGCAGGAGTCTCTTTGTATTATTTCTTCCAAGTTTCTAGTGGCGGGTTCCCATCTTGGAAGTAGATTGACACCAGAGGATCCATGTTAGATATAACCGATTTTATTCCAACATACTCAAAAAAAGAAAATTACTTGCTAACGTTTAAATTATTGTTCTGAATTCCAAAAAAATTGTGAAAAAAATCAATTGCGAATTTCACGCGACAATATAGGAGTATTGTAAATGTTTCGGGAGTTTTGACTTTGAGAAATAAAAAAAGTGCATGAGTTGGGAGATTTAGATTAAGTACAACAGTAAAAAGTAAGGGTGTGTTTGTTTGGAAAAAAGTATTTTTGGGAATTGATTTTTCAAATTTTCACAGAAAATGGCTAGTCGATCGAAAACACTTTCTAGTCAATTAGAATTTTACGTATAGGTTTAGGAAAGTGAATTCCTAAATCTAAAGAGGTGAAAACACTTTTCAAAATTGCTCATCTCAAATTTTTAATTTTAATTTTATTTTTCCCTATTTTTCTTTTTATTTCTCTCTCAACTGGTTGTCATGTCTCGGTGACGGTCGACAAATAGCCATAGGCATAGGTCAACGAGGCTCAAGCTCGCCAAATCTTGGTGATTTTGAGCTTGTTGAAGGCCATGTTGGGTAAGCCTTGAGTTTGCCTATGATCGTCGCCAGCCGGTCATAGCGAGGAACAAGGAAAAAGAAAATGAAAGAAAAGAGAAACAATAAAATTAAAAGATAATTAAAAATTCGATTTAAAAAATAAAAGAAAAATAAAATAATTAAAAATTCAATTTAAAAAAATATATTTTTTGGCCAGGCATGAGATTGAAATTCTTTTCCAAAAAGATCCAAAAATAAAATAAAAGTTTTCGATCATATATCACCATATAAAAGAAAACAAATCGTATTTCTTGAAAAATGCTTTGTTATTGAATTTTCTGTGAAACAAACATATTCTATAAACCATTTCAATTAGAGACTGAATTTATTGAAAAATTAACCCACGATGTACATCTGATTACTAAGCTTGCACTATTTTCTTTAACTTCTCAATTTTTGTAATTTCTGTCATATATCGTCCAACTTGTAGAAAATTTCCAATTAAGTTCCTTGGGCTCTAGTTCCGCCAAATTGAAAATGACGAATCCGTCAATGTCAGCCTGGTACGAAACGCAATTATTGGTTCCACCATAAGCAATCAATCAAGCAAAAGGAATTGATGATGTGCGGTTTCTTATTTTTGGAAAAATATTTTTTAAATCATTTATTTTTTGTAAAACAAACATACCGTAAAATTTTAAAGAGTGTCCTTCAGCTATTTGTTAAGTCTCATTCTATGCGCTTCGACAATTTAAACTTTTAAGTGTTACTGTTAAAATTGGTAATTGCCTTTATGTTCACAGTATGTTAAGAAATGAGCATTTTTGTTTTTAAATCATTTAATTAGTCCCGTAGGAGCTTATATGGAGTCAATGGCTAGTCGAATAATTGATTATTTTATTCGGCCGGCACCGACGGGGGAATAGGGTGGGGAATAGCTAGGATAATTGTTAATATCAAAAGCGCGTTGGTCAAATGAGAAGGAAAAAACAAAGTAGGCTGGCGATGTCTTGTACAACCAATGCCATGAAAAATAATTTATTTTGAATAAAATATAATTAAAGACGTCGCTATAACTAATATACCTAGCCAAAGAATTTTCTAGAAGACATTATTTTAAATGAGCGCAAGGGCAAGAGGCGAAGCAATGCATTTTAACATTTTCTCCATTGCTGAGGTCAAGAATGGGTCATGCGGCACGTAACCCGAAAAAAAATACACATTATAAGAGCACAAGTTCTTCAAATTTCAACCTCCTCAGTCATTTGCTTGTGAAGTTTATTTGGCTAGCCTAGGATTTGCAACTTGTTAGTAAAAAAAAAAGAAAAAAAGAACAGTTGTTGAATTTGCATAAGCATTTAGCTAACTGGACTGGTAAATTCAAATGTACTACAAACCGTTCTAGATATTTTTAGCTCACAATCCAAAAGTCATCCGCTAAAATCCGACTAATTGCATGTAAATTCTTTCAAGTTACAACACGTGTAAAGACCAAATACTTATATCTAATTGATTCATGAGATGTGCAGAGTCAAGCTAGCCTCCAGATTGCTTAGCCTTTTGAACCCATTTGATGTCTGGCAAGCATAATTTGAGTAGATAAAAAATATTCAATAAAGTCAAAAAATTACTTAGCTTGCTTAGCACGAAAGTTGCTACTTTACGTAATAAGAAGAAAAAAGAAAATGGCTACACAACATAATTCATTCTGTTTAAAAAAAAGATGATAAAAATGGCTACTTAATTCATCAGCTACACAAGCATGGAATCCGATCTTGAGATCCACCGGTGGGTAGGCATATGAAGGAACGAATAAATGGATGGAAGAATATGAGCTTGAATCAGAGATACATGGGTTGTAGACAGTATCTCTCCATGGCCTTTCACCTTTCAAAATGTTTTTCATGGACCATCGTATTTTGCTAATGTTATAGAATAATTCTCTCGTTACCTAATATTCAATCTTTAATTTAAACTATCCACCGCAGATCCTTAATTTTGGATGAATTAAGAAATGGGGCTATCGTCACTCGAGGATAAATCTCAATCATCAAATCCAAAGGAGAACTAAGATCCAATGACCACTACAAACAAAGCTGGGAACATGTAAATAGAAAAGTGCAACGTGTGTTCTACAATCACCTCCACTCAAATTTGGCTTTGCAGCACAGTTCGCACTGCTTTTCTCTATGGTCAGAATTCAGAACACGAGAGGAAAACGGATAACAACAGTCCAAATAATAATCATTGTCTAGTTTGACAAGTCAAGGTAAATTTCGAAAAGTATATTGCATGATTCGTAAATGATGCAAATTATTATTATCTAGATTATCAATTATGCACATTTCAATGTAGTTCACCTGATTGATTAACAGTTGAAATGGAATTGGATTTATAAATCAAACAATATTTTGTTTTTCCGCAAGTTTCAAATTCTTATAAGTGCATGACGTATGTCTAAAACCTTTGCTCACACTAGGTATGCATGCATATGCTGCTTTCAATAATGACTCCTAGAGCTCCATATCGAGAATACGGGAATGGGGATGATAATGGTGTAAATTTAGCCTATAATCCAAGCATCGGGGATCTAAATCCAACCACTAGCTTTCAAGGTCTAGTTATCAAGACCTTGGATCCGCCCATCAAGCACTTGAATTTATTTATTAATGACGGTCTTGTAATAGCAGATCTTGGATCCGCCCATCAAGCCGAATCTAAAAAATTAAAAACTACCTAACTTTTCATGAATTAGTCAAACCACTAAAAATAAAGAAATCATTATTTATTTATTTATTTTAGGGAAAAAAAACCAAACACGCCAAGGATCATGGCATCGATCCAATTTTTGGATTATGAGATCTGCAAATGAACGTGAACGTTCACCGCATCACCTGTCTCTCACGTCTTCCAAGTCGGCCGGAATTGGTCGCCGACGTGCCACCCGCCTTCCCCTCTCGATCTCGCCCCGCCTATAAATAGACCAAAACCAGAAAAGAGCAAGACAACAGCCAGAGAAACGATCAAAACACAGAGGAGAAGGGGTGGGAGAGAGAGAGAGAGAGAGAGAGAGAGAGAGAGAGAGAGAGAGAGAGAGAGCGGGAGGGAGGGAGATGGATTCGATAGATATGATCCAAAAGCCGCACGTGGTGTGCATTCCCTACCCAGCCCAGGGCCACATCAACCCCATGCTCAACCTCGCCAAGCTCCTCCACCACCGGGGCTTCCACGTCACCTTCGTCAACACCGAGTACAACCACGGCCGCCTCCTCCGCTCCCGCGGCCCCTCCTCTCTCGATGGCCTCCCATCTTTCCAGTTCCGCACCATCCCCGACGGCCTCCCGCCCTCTGATGCCACCGACGCCACGCAGGACATTCCCGCCCTCTGCCAGTCCACGAGTAAGTTCTGCTTGCCCTACTTCCGGGACTTGCTCCAGAGGCTCAACGAGGAGAGCGCGACGTTGGGTTCCCCGCTGGTGAGCTGCGTGGTGTCGGATGGCGGGATGACCTTCACACTCGATGCTGCAGAGGCAATCGGCGTACCGGAGGTCCTAATCTGGACGGCGAGTGCGTGCAGCTTCATGGGCTACGTGCAGTATCGCAGTCTTATTGACAAGGGTCTTACTCCACTCAAAGGTGTGCATTACTAAATAACTGTCCAATTTGGTTTAATTAAGTAATCTCACTTAGCAGATTTATGGCTAATGATTTTTCTTCTCTTTTGTGGATTTGATTAGCGTTTATATCGTGTGGCTTTGTTTGTTCCTTATTTACATGATTAGCCAGTGGCGGACTGTGTCGTAGTTTTCTAAGTACTTAACAAAGTCAATTGTGAAAAGTAGAATTTTAGATGTAAGAACGTTATCATGAATGGTTAAACGGTTTAATTGATCGACTCTCAATTTGCAGATGCCAACTACTTCACAAACGGGTGTCTAGACACCACCATTGACTGGATACCTGGGATGAGAAACATCCGCCTGAGAGACTTACCAACCTTCATCCAAACCACTAACCCGGACGACCTGATGATACCCTTCTGTTTGAGAGAGGTCGAGCGAGCGAAGAGAGCCTCAGCCATTGTTTTCAACACGTTCGACCGATTAGAGCATGAGGTCCTCGACGCTCTCAAGGCCATGTTCCCTCCCATCTACACCCTTGGCCCCCTTCATCTCCTTACAAAGCAACTATCCGATAATAACACCAGGCCGTTCAGGTCCAACTTGTGGAAGGAAGAGCCAGGTTGCATCGAGTGGCTCGACTCGAAACAACCCAGCTCAGTCGTGTACGTGAACTTCGGGAGCATCACAGTGATGTCGCCAGCGCAGCTGGTGGAGTTCGCATGGGGGCTCGCGAACAGCGGCCAGGCGTTCCTGTGGGTCATCAGGCCAGACTTGGTCGTTGGTGATGCGGCCATGCTGCCTCCGGATTTCTTGGCTGCAACAAGGGAGCGAAGCTTGCTGGCGAGCTGGTGCCCCCAGGAGCGGGTGCTAAGCCACTCAGCGGTTGGTGGGTTCCTGACCCACAGCGGGTGGAACTCCACGATCGAGAGCATCGCGGCCGGGGTGCCGGTGGTGTGCTGGCCATTCTTTGGGGACCAGCAGATGAACTGCTGGTACAGCTGCCAGGAGTGGGGGATCGGGATGGAGATCGACAGCGACGTGAAAAGGAACGAGGTGGAGAGGCAGGTGAAGGAGCTGATGGAGGGGGAGAAAGGGAAGCATATGAAGAGGAAGGCGATGGAGTGGAAGGAGATGGCCCGAGAGGCGACGCGTCCTTCCGGGTCGTCGTTCTTGAACCTGGACGAGGTGATCAACAAGGTGCTGTTGTCGCCCAAAAGAGATTAAGCTTGTACGGACATTGCTTTGCGATTGGGGCGAGTATCCATACGATTCTGTAGACATTCCTGTTGTGTATTTTCCCATCTAGATCGTATCTACACCCCTAGTAACTCCGGTCTCGTCAGTTCCGGTTGTTTTCATTTAGTTTTGTGCAGTTGGCATGTGTGTGAAACATCCGGCTACAATAAAGTGTTTTCCCATGTTTTTATTGCGTTTTCTCCGTACATACATTCGTGTCGATTTCTTCATGAAGCAGTGACAATACGAGGAAGCAAAGGTGGCCCGTGATAGCGTTGGATCCGAACTCTTGCGACCTTTCTTGTCACATATATAACACAATGACGAGAAAATACTAGGTACCTTAGTAATAGACATGTTAGATTTACATAAATCCATTCAACCCTCAATTTATGTTATCCACAGGCTTACATAGCGAAAATTTCGAATTATTTTTCTTCTCTCAATCTTGGCCATGCTGGTCTAAACTCATAAGTGAGGACATCTGTCATTACAGTGAGAGTAAGTGTCGTCAAAGCCCTTAAAATTCAAAATTGAGGAGATGGAGCTTCCGAAACTCTCGATCGAATGATTCGCTACTTTCTAGTGTTGAGGAAACTCCTATTAAGTTTTGAAGTTGACAAAACCTTCCTATTTCTATTATGAGAAATTGGTAATATGCATTAAAAAATTTAAGAAGAGATTCCACCCTACCCATTCTGAAAATCCAGCAAACGGCACATGCTAGCTGGAAAAAAAAGGGCAAAAAAGAAGAGGTTCATGACAATAATAAAATCAAAGTCTAGGTGGAAAGCAAAATGTAAATTCTTAAAAACACGAGGTTTAAAGTGTACCCTTAGAATTTTTCACTTTAATACGATGCATGGAGGAAAAAAATTCCAAAATATTTTGAAAGGGTAAATTCAAATATAATGAAATGATAAATAATCAGAAAAATGAAAGTAGTCTCATGTGCCTGTTTAATCGTCGGGATCTACCCGTCAAGTTCAGCCTTTAGGGCCGACCGCCTTGTCCGGAAAGAGAGTCGTAGTAACACGTCGAAGGCAAAAGAAAGGGCAAATGACGAGTTGCCTTGTTTTGAAAGGAAAAATACCATCGGGTAGACAAATGTGCCATTGGGATGCCATGTCTAAGTCGATCAGGACCATGCATATTGAGAATCTCCATTTGATGTCAAAATTCACCGTACTCTAACAATGGCTTTCAATCAATATTTATGACCCTTTACTAATTCATTCATTGGGTAAACATTTGTGCCATTGGGATTCCTCAGTGTTGAAAGTCACATTTAGCTTATGTCATCAAGATCATACTCCTTGTGACAAAATATTTTGCTTTTGAACGATTTAAACCGACTTGAACCATGCATTACAAAAGTTCACGCTTGTTACCTTGTTTTGTCCTTCAATAAGTAAACTTGAATTTCAATCAATATATGATCGCTAGATCCATCCCTAAAGATAAAATTAAGTAAACAATTAAAAAGCAACCATGATGGAAATACTAGTTGGGGCAATTGCGATGATCCACGAGATTCATTCCTATAGACATTCTAATTCACTATAGAACGCCCACGAGTTGACATGGCTTACATACATGTATGTATGTATGTATGTATAACCGTTTCGCCAATTTTGGATTTCATAACGAAATATCTTTTATTAAGTGTTATGTTTTGGTTTTTATTTAAGGGACCTAGGCTCTATGGTAATATTGAACAGAAAGGGTCAAATGCAAATAGATATAAATATTATAGTCTTAAATATAATGAAACCATTAAGTACAAGCTCAAAACTAATGGTGACAAGTGTTGGAATCTAATCAATGGCTTAATTCAAGCACCTTTCAATATACTAATGAAAACCTGCTAAGATCAAATGGATCACTCAATCTCAAAGTCTAATCGATGGCATTGAATGATGTAAACAACACTAGATGGTTTCGATGACGTAATGTGGGAACTTAATTGATGATGTTGGACGGTCGAAATAACACTAGGAAGGCACTATTCTTAGGTGGGTTCGAGGACACAAAGTCGGAATCTAATCAATGATGCTAGACGATAGAAACAATATCAAGTAGATATTGCTCCTAAATGGCATGAGAACACAACGTTAGAATCTAATTGACGAGGTTGGACAGTGGAAACAACATCAGGTAGGTGCTCTTAGATGGATATGAGAACACAATATCATCCTCTAATTGACGACGTTGAACAGTATAAACAACATTGGATAGTATTGCTCCTAGATGAATATGATGACACAACGTTAGAATCTAATTGACACTGCTGAACGGTCAAACATTATTGGAATCTAATCAATAGCGTTACCTAGAATATAGACACGTTAGAATTGAATCAATGACAAAAAACCAAAACTATAGCTAAACTATGCTACATAAGGATAATAAATGATAAGATAAAAGATTTTGATGTGTTGTTCAAGGGCCCTTCGTTGGATTGTCTGTGGTATTTATTGGACAATTTGGTAACCCTTGGTCGGTTGGTCCTTCCTTGAAAGTTGTTTCTAATTTCTCTCATGTTCTTTGACGTGCGGACCTCTCAAGTGCCATAACTTTGCACAAAAGGACACTTAAGTGCCAAAATCAGAGTAAAATGGATCACTTGAGTGCCAATCCGGCCAAAATGCCAATGTGGCATTTTTCCGGCGAACCGAGCCCAAAACGACGCCGTGTTGCACGCTGACGTGGCCAAATAATGCAAAAACGACGTCGTTTTGGGTTGACATGGTAAAAAAACAATAAAAAATTTAATTTAATTAAATTTAGTTAAAATATTAAAAAATAATAATTTTAAAATTAAATTTAGTTAAAATAATAACAAATAATAATTAAAAAACTAAAAAAATTTTAAAAAAAGGGAACGGGAGGAGGCGGCGGGATCGGCCCTCAACCGCCGTCGCCGTTGCCCCACCACCACCGAGAAGGGCCGGCGACGGCGGGGGAGAGTCGCGGGTCGGCTGGCCGGATCGTGGCTAACGGCGAGGGCTCACGGCCCTTGCCCAGATTCAATAAGGGTCGACGGCCCTCGCCCGGCCGGGCCAAGGGCCGCCGCCTGCTAGGGTGACCCTCGGTGGGTGGCAGCCCTTGGCTCGGCCGGGCAAGGGTCACCAACCCTCGCCAAATCTGGGTGAGGGCTGCGACCCTCGCCTTGATTTGGGGCAAGGGCTCGCGAGCCCTCGGCGTCGTTGCGGTTGACCGGGAGTCGCCGGCCCCTAGCGAGGCCCAACGATCCCGGCCGACCCTCCCCGCTGTCGCGGCCCTTCTGACGGCGGGCGAGGAGTGATCCCTCATTTGCCTCCCCCGTTCCATTTTTTAAATTTTTTAAAAATTTTTTTTAAAATTTTTTAACTAAATTTAAATTTAAATCTATTATTTTTAAATATTTTAACTAAATTTAATTTAAAAATTATTATTTTTAAATATTTTAACTAAATTTAATTTTTAATTTAATTTAATTATTTTTTTACCACGTCGCCCAAAAAACGCGTCGTTTTTGCATTATTTTCTTAGATTAGCGTGCAAAACGGCGTCATTTTGGCCACGCTTCGTCGGTTTGCTGTTCATAGTTTTGTCCTGGATTGAGTACTTTGACTCAGTCAACTGTCAAAAGTAGAATTTGACATGTAAGAACCTTGACTTTCTACGGAGCTTACGTATTCTTTATGACTTAATCATTTTCTATGACCTTCAACAATACTCTCATGTTTTCCATTATCTAAGCATAACAAAAGTTTAGACCAAAAAAAAAAAAAGTATAACAAAAGCATTGACAACAGAAACTATGCCATGTGACACCACAAACATCGAACAACATGGTCGGAACGGATCCTTTACGAGAACCATGGCCATGTATGGTCACGCGATTTAGTTGATCGATTTTCAATTTGCAGATGCAAGCTACTTAACAAACGGATACCTAGACACCATCGTCGACTGGATACCCGGTATGACAAACATCTGCCGAGAGACTTACCGAGCTTCATCCGAACCACTGACCCACACGACCCGATGGTGGACTTCTGCTTGGTCGAGATCGAGAGAGTGAAAAGAGCCTCGGCATTGTTTTCAACACGTTCGACCGATTAGAGCAAGAGGTCCTCGACACTCTCAAAGCCATGTTCTCCCCTATCTACACCCTTGGTCCACTTCATCTCCTGACGGAGCAACTGCCCAGTAACGACACCAGGTTGATCGGGTCCAATTTGTGGAAGGAAGACCTGGGCTGTCTGGAGTGGCTCGACTCGAAATCGCCCAACTCGGTCGTGTATGTGAACTTCGGAAGTGTCACAGTGATGTCTCTGACACAGTTGGTGGAGTTTGCATGGGGCCTCGCAAATAGCGGCCAAACGTTCTTGTGGGTCATTAGACTCGACTTGGTGGTCGGTGACACGGCGATCTTGCCACCGGAGTTCTCGGCCATGACGAGGGAGCGGAGCTTGCTGGCGAGCTGGTGCCCCCAGGAGAAGGTGCTAAGACACCAGGCGATCGGCGAGTTCCTGACCCACAACGGCTGGAACTCCACAATCGAGAGCATCGCGGCCGGCGTGCCAATGGTGTGCTAGCCATTCTTTGTGGAGCAGCAGATGAACTGCCAATACAGCTGCGAGGAGTGGGGGATCGGGATGGAGATCGACGGTGACGTGAAGAGGGACGAGGTGGAGAGGCAGGTGAGGGAGCTGATGGAGGGGGAGAGAGGGAAGGAGATGACGAGGAAGGCGATGGAGTGGAAGGAGATGGCCCGAGAGGCCACTCGTTCTTCTGGGTCATCGTGCTTGAACGTGGACGAGGTGATCGACGAGGTGTTGCTATCGCCCAGAAGAGATTAAAGTTTGTTCGCGTATTTCTTTAGAGTCCTCTTGTCTGGATCTTGTCTAAGGTCGCATCAACTTTACTCTTGTCACTTGGAATTGTTTGCCTGAGATTTTATATATTACTTTTCAACTATTCTACAAATTTAAATTATTAAATAAAGATGTAATTTAATATTTATTCTGTTTTTTTTTTGCTTGGTACCATGCGTAAATATATTTAATTGAAAAGACAAATGAGGTTGGCAAGAATTTGAATTTATAATTTTTAGAGTTCTGATATCATGTGAAATTTTGTGAAATTCTAAAATCTTAAACTGTTAAATGAATACACGATTTAATATTTAATTATTTTAACAGTTTGCATATCTATATTCGTGCAACTGCTATACGCGTGAAGTAGTTGGTGTACGATTATAGGTAGGGGTGTGCATAGTCCATGCGGACGGTTCCCGACCTAGAACCGGAAACCGCTCACTAAGGATCGGTTTCAAAAAATTGAAACCGGGATTCACCTGTTTGTTGCATGGATTCACCCGGGAACTGAGCCGCCGGTTCGGTCCGGTTCTCGGGTGGATCCATAGAACCGGTCTCACAACAATAATAATATCACTTTCTTAATCCCATCCTGTTTCTTCATGTGCTGGCCTTTTGAGTTTGCTCACTAACTGGTCAGTATTTTGTCAAGGTCCGCTTTAGACTTTTTAATTTCTGGACGTCTCCATTTGCTCGGCGTTTTGTCAAGAAAACTGCAGGCCAAAGAACGAACTTGACGTAAAACCCAAATCAAGATCAACTCAAATAAGCTCAAACACTCGCATCTGATCACTAACAAGACAAAACATACAAGCTAACGCAAGTTGCCACCGCACTGAGTACTTGTGCAGTAGCAGGTCAAGAGAGATGAGATCCCACTCTGGAAAGATATCCAGAAGACAAAGGCTACGCTACCCCAAAACGGGAGTCGGGTTCGAGCTTACCGCCCCTTTGGCAGTCTCGAAAGGTTAGGGGCTGAGCGACGCCTCGGGAGGATCGGGACTTTCTTCTGCGCACAAAGATCAGGACTAATTTTGGTTTGTGAACTGCTTGCCTTTTGATGCTGGGTTTGTTAATTAGTAAATTTAATTTTTTAATATTAAAAATTAATCGGTCCAATCCGGGTGGGCGGGTGGATGGATTCACCCATGGAACCGGAAACCGGACCGGTATGCACTGGTTCCCATAAATTGGAATCGGGAACTAGACTGGTTTCTTCAAGAACCACCAGTTCCGGACAGTTCCGGTTCTGTTCCGAGCGGTCCGGGCGGATCCCGGTTCTTTTGCACACCCCTAATTATAGGATGTTTCATTCAACTTCCTAATATTGGGCTCCCCATGTTAGGATGTTTCAAGTAAAAAACGAATTGGGCTCAAATTTCATAGGAATGCTACGGCCGAATTGGATATACATGCTTCGTCTTATATTCCGAACCAGACAACTTAGTCTGCAATTCAACATGTCTTTAGATCTGGGATCTTGCCTTTTCTTTTTCTTTGATTTTTTTTGTCGGCTGACTTTTTTACTTTCCCATCACACAATTGGTGCGCATGTCTTTTAAGGATATAAAAATGTTGATTCATGAAAGTTTTGTATTTGATGTCACTTTGCTATCAAATTTCCAAAGAACTACAAATCTTACAAAAAATGCAAAAAAATACTCCTCGATTTGTTACTTTAATCTAATGCATCTTTTAAAAGGATAAATAGCAATATGACGAGTTGGCCAAAGATTAAGAAATAAATACTCTAATGTGGCTTTATCCGATATAACTCGTTATTACTGGTGACTGCATAACTTACAATTTTTGTACGCTAATTAGAAAATCAATAAGAAGATTCAAAAATTTCAAAAAATGGAAAAAAAAAAAAATACTCCTGCAGTACGTAACCCGCGAAATATAATTTACGTTATAAGAAAAATTATTTCAAATTTCAACCACTTTCGTCAATTGCTTGTGAAGTTTATTTGACTACCTAGGAATTGCAACTTAGTAAAAACCAGTTGTTTAATTTGCATAAGCATTCAGCTAACCAGAAGTAAAAAAATCAGCCGCTAAAAAGTTGATAGCAAAATGACTCGGAAGAAAGTTGCTCTGCAAGAAAGTTGCTACTTTACGCAATAAGAAGAAAAAGAAAATGGCTACATAATTCATTCCTTTCAACAAAAAGATGATAAAAATGGATACTTATAGTTTGTTTGTTAATTTTCCCGTTTCTTTTTTTTTCTTTTCTTTTGTGACTCGGAACAAAAAAAAGAACCAAAATCCGTTTGGTAATATTAAATAATTTTTCTACTCCCGAAATATAAAAATAGCTAGGGAATAATTTGAAAAAAAAAATAAGAAGTAGAAAAAAATAACTTCTTATTTTGGAAAATAATTTTTTAGAAATGAGCCATTTTCTTATTTTCTTTTCTTTTTATTTCTTGCCACCTCATGCCTCCCACCATTCACTACCTTGCCTCACCGACCATCACTGCCGAGAGTAAGAAGAAGAAAAGAGGAAAAAAAAATTCTAAAAAAATGGAAAAAAGTTCTATATTTAAAAAAAAAAAAATTTGTGGTTATACCAAACACATTTCTATTTCTTTTTATTCTAAGAATATAAATTTTGTGTAATTACCAAACGTGTTTTTTTACTCGAAATTGTTACTGAGAGAATAGAAATAGAAAAAGATTATTTCTGAAGAGAAATTGTTCTTCGATATAAAATTATTACCAAATGCACCTTTAATTCATTGGTGGCACAAGCACGGAATCCGATCTTGAGATATGTTGATGGGGAGACATATGAAGGAACGAATGAATGGATGGAGGAATGAGAGCTCGAATTGGAGATCCATGGATCGTAGATAGTATCTCCCCCACGGCCTTTGACCTCTCAAAGCATTCTTCTGGGACCACAGTATTTTGCTAATGTCGTTGAATAATTCTCTCGATACCTAAAATCCAATCTTAAATTCCGACCATCTGTTGCGGATCCTCAATTCCGGAAGAGTTCCTGAAAGCTTTCGACACTCGACAAGCAAGTCTCAATCGTCAAAGCCAAAAGAGAATTAAAGATCCAACCACGGCTGCGAATAGTGTTGGATGGACTTTTTGTTCTACTTTTCTACCCTGGGAAAAGTCGGGCACACGTGAATAGAAAATTGCAGCAGTGCATTGTGCGGTCGCCCTTTTGCTCAAATTTGGCTTCCCAGTTCGCACTGCTTTTCTCTGTGGCCGGGATTTCGGAACACGAAAGAAAAGCGGATAACAACAGTCCAAAAAAGGTCATCAGGCCAGGATAAATTTCGAGATGTATACTGCATCATTCGTATATTATGCCAACCCTTATTCTCTTGATAGTCAATAATGTGCATCTCACTGTGGGATTCACCTGATTAGTGGCTAAAATTGAATTGGATTCATGAATCGCATAACATTTTTTTTTGTTTCCGTGAGTTTCGAATTCTTTTAAGTGCACGAAGATCGACCTTCGGTTTTGATTGCTCATGCCGCACATGTCTTAAAGCTTTGCCCACGCCAAGCGTGTATGCATCTGCTGCTCTGAAAGATAGCTTGTAGAGTTTGATATGGAGAACACGGGAATGGGGATAATGATGGTGTAAATTTAGCCTATAAGACAACATAAACAAGTGGAATCGATTTGCGAACGTATTTTACTTGTCTGAACATCATTTGGTGTTTATCACATATCTACTATAAATTCATTTTTCTTCCCACCGGATCTCATTTGTTTCAAAGAAAATGAGCCTAATACAACCTTAGGAATCAAGTTTGGCTCAAGCATTGAGATCTAAATCCAATTGCCAATTTCCAAGATTTGACCATTGGGGTCTTAGTGTTACAGATGAAGTCAAATACTTGTTTTTAGAGTTTTTTTTTTTTTGTCTTTTCTATTAGATTTCTTTTTAGGTTAAATGTGGCATCTTTATATTAGCGATGGCAAAATCCTAGCCGTCAAGACGTTGAAAAAGGAAATAGAGAGGCAAGAAAAAGAGAGAAGAAAAAAGTGAGTTTTTTTTCTTGATGAGGGTTCTTAATCTCTTTGTCATAATCTTGAGAGAAGATTGTCGCTGTATTCCAACTTTTTTCGGCTCTAGTGTATTCACCGAGTGCCTCTGCGTGGAGACGTAGCCCAGGTTTGGGTGAACTTCGATAACAAATTTTCTGGCGTGTTCATCCGATTTTGTTATTTTATTATTATATTCTCGCAGTGAATTGTTTTGCAAAGTTATCGATTTCGTAACACTTAGGTCCGTCTGTTAAGCACTTGGATGCAATCATTGATGACGGTCTTGCAATAGTGAAAATCAACCTGTATCCAATAATATAAAAGTCACTTAATTTATTTCTAAATTTAAGCATGAGTTTTCGATTGATTAATTTTTTTTTTCATCGATTCATTTTTCTAAATTAGTCAAACCACAAAAAAAAAAAAATCATTATTATTATTATTTTTTTTTTTTATAGCGGAACGAGCCGAACACGCCAAGCATTATTCGACCCAATTTTTCGGGTTTCAAGATCTACAGGTGAGCGTGGCAGTGCCATTTTTCCCCAATTAAAAAAAAAAACGGAAGCCGTTTGACCGTCCGGTCGAGCCTGGTCACGCTCTTCTCATCTCATCCCTCACCTCATCACGTCTCTCTCACGTTTTCCAAGTCGCCAGGATCGCTCGCCGACCTATAGCCCTCGTTCCAATCTCGATCTCGATCTCGCCCCGCCTATAAATAGACCAAAACCTCACGTACCCTCCCTCCCAGAAGAGAGCAAGAGAGCAACAGCAAGAGAAACGATCAAAACACATAGAAGAGAAAGAGAATAGAGAGATGGGTTCGATAGATATGATCCAAAAGCCGCACGCAGTGTGCATCCCCTACCCAGCCCATGGCCACATCAACCCCATGCTCGACCTCGCCATGCTCCTCCACCACCGGGGCTTCCACGTCACCTTCGTCAACACCGAGTACAACCACAGCCGCCTCCTGCGCTCCCGCGGCCCCTCCTCCCTCGACGGCCTCCCATCCTTCCAGTTCCACACCATCCCTGACGGCCTCCCACCCTCTGACGTCGCCGACGCCACCCAGGATATCCCCGCCCTCTGCCAGTCCACGAGTAAGTTCTGCTTGCCCTACTTCCGGGACCTGCTCGAGAGGCTCAATGAGGGGAGCACGACCTCGGGTTCCCCGCCGGTGAGCTGCGTGGTGTCGGACGGCATGATGAGCTTCACACTTGACGCCACTGAGGCGATCGGTGTGCCGGAGGTCCTGTTCTGGACGACGAGCGCGTGCGGCTTCATGGGCTACGTACAGTATCGAAATCTTGTTGACAAGGGTCTTGCTCCACTTAAAGGTATGTATTACTAAATAATGATCTGATTTGGTTTATTTAAGTAATTCGCACTTAGCAAATCTACGGCTAATGATTTTTTCATTTCTCTTTTGTGTATTTAATTTGCAGTTCATACTGTTTAGTTTTGTTTCTTCCGGATTTGCATGATTAGGGTGCGCATGGATTTGTTTCTGTTCTTTTTTTGTTCCTGGGAACAGAAACAAAAAAAAGTGTTTCTATTCCGGGGAACAGTTTTTGAACAAAAGAACACGTTTGGTAACGTTTGGTCCGGGAATAAAAAATGAACGAAACACGTTTGGTAAATTTTATTATTTTTTTGTTTCTTTTAATTTTTTAAACATTTTTTTTTTTTTATTTTTCCTTTCTTTTTATTTTTTCTTTTCTTCGGCCGGTCACGGCCTCCGGGCTCGGCCGAGCGGGCCGGGCGGCCTCGCCCGCCACGGCGAGGCCGAGCCCTGCCGTGGTTGGCGAGGCTCGGCCTCGCCTTGGCCGGGCGAGCTCGGGCTCGCCCGATCCGGCGAGGCCGAGCGTCGCCGGCCCCGGCGAGGCTCGGGCTCGCCGGATCCGGGCGAGCTCGAGCTCGCCCGGCCATGGCGAGGCTCGGCCTCGCCGGATCTGGGCGAGCCCGAGCTCGCCCCGAGCCAAGGCGAGCTCGGCCTCGCCGGCGCGCCCGGATCCGGCGAGCCCGAGCCTCGCCGGGGCCGGCGACGCTCGGCCTCGCCGGATGGCGGGCGAGCCCGAGCTCGCCCAGCCAAGGCGAGGCTCGGCCTCGCCGCGCCGGCGACGCGAGCCTCGCCGGGGCGCGACGCCTCGGCCGGGATCCGGCGAGGCCGAGCCTCGACGGGCCGGTCGCCGGCTGGTCGCCGGCCATGGCCGAGGCCGGCGACCGGCCAAAATGAAAAAGAAGAAAAAAAAAGAAAAGAAGAAGAGAAGAAGAAGAGAGAGAAGAGTGATTTTTGTTCTTTTGTTCCTTCCGAGAAGTGTTTTTTCGGGAGAAACAACTTTTTTTTTTTTTTTTTGTTTCTATTTCGTTCGTTAAACAAAAAAACAAAAAAAGAAAAAAAACGCAAACCAAACGCGTTTAAACTTTTTGTTAACACTTTCCGTCAGAAGTGTGCCGGAAACACTTTTTTTGGAGTGTTTCCATGCACGCCTAGCCAGTGGCCCGCTATTCATAATTTTCTCCTAGGTAGAGTTTAAAACCAAGTCAATGGTCAAGAGTAGAATTTTAGATGTAAAAGCGTTGTCATGAATGGTCAGACGATTTAACTAATCGACTGTCAATTTGCATATGCAAGCTACTTGACAAACGGGTACCTAGACACCATCGTCGACTGGATACCTAGCATCAGAAACATCCTAGACACCATCATCGACTGGATACCCGAGATGAGAAACATCTGCCTTGGAGAATTACCGAGCTTCCTCCGAACCCCTGACCCGGACGACCCGATGATAAACTTTTGCTTGAGAGAGACCGAGAGAGCAAAGAGAGCCTTGGCCATCGTTTTCAACACGTTCGACCGATTAGAGCACAAGGTCCTCGACGCTCTCAAGGCCATGTTCCCTCCCATCTACACCCTTGGCCCCCTTCATCTCCTTACAGAGCAACTACCCGATGACAACACCAAGTCGATCGGGTCCAACCCGTGGAAGGAAGACCTGGGCTGTCTCGAGTGGCTCGACTCGAATCCGCCTGTCTCGGTTGTGTACGTGAACTTTGGGAGCATCACAGTGATGTCTCCAGTACAGTTGGGGGAGTTGGCATGCGGGCTCGCGAACAGCGGCCAGGCGTTCCTGGGGGTAATTAGGCCAGACTTGGTCCTTGGCAACATGGCGATCTTGCCTCCGGATTTCTTGGCCGCAACGAGGCAGCGGAGCTTGCTGGTGAGCTGGTGCCCCCAGGAGCGGGTGCTAAACCACCCGGCGGTTGGCGGGTTCCTGACCCACGGCGGGTGGAAATCGACGATCGAGAGCATTGCGGCTGGCGTGCCAGTAGTGTGCTGGCCGTTCTTCGTAGAGCAGCAGAGGAACTGCTGGTACAGCTGCGAGGAGTGGGGGATCTGGTTGGAGATCGACGAAGACGTGAAGAGGGACGAGGTGGAGAGGCAGGTGAGAGAGCTGATGGAGGGGGAGAGAGGGAAGGCGATGAAGAGAAAGGCAATGGAGTGGCAGGAGATGGCCCGAGAGGCCGCGCGTCCTTCCGGGTCGTCGTGCTCGAACTTGGACGAGGTGATTGACAAGGTGTTGCTGTCATCCAGAAGAGATTAAGTTTGTTTGGACATTCGTTTGCGATCGCGGAATGTATGGGAAGAACTCTCGAGAAGGTCCTCTTGTCCGGATCTTCTCAGCTTCTGTCTCGTCGCTAGGAATTATTATTATTATTATGTGCAATTGGCAATGAAATGGTGGCCGGTGATAGCAATGGATCAATAACAACAGCAGCAGCAGCAGTAGTCATATTACCGTTTGGACCTGATAATCCCACTTCGATGGCACTGGTCATATTACCATATTACCAAATACATGATTGGTTGAATAACTAATTATCTTATTCTGCCACCACTTCCTCTAAGAAGAAGACCAATTGAATTTCTTCTCCTCTTTAAGCTCGTTGCCCGACACGTATTCCTTAGAGAATAGTTCGAAGAAATAATTAGGATTGGGATTTTGTCATTGAGTGGCTTTGATACATTTATTAAGCAATCAACCAGAAATATTTCATAATTTTGAATGCACTTATTGTTTTCATGTTATGTACCACTAAATTCTCAAAAACAGATATTGGCAAATCATTTTTCATTGCCTAGAGGACCTTATCAAATGGGCCGCGGGACATGGGGTGAAGCAATTTACGGCTCATTGATATTATTGGGAAAATTTTAAAAGGACCCAAAGCGAGTTTATTTTCAAATAAGGACTCGAAGTGGCGTTGTCCAAATAAGGATCCGAAGTGGCTAACAAGTTTTAAACAAGGACCTAAACCGCCGGCTGGAGAGCATGTGACATTTTTGATGGCCAGACTATGGGCAATTTTGTCCACAAAAAATATAGATTGAAATTAACAAACCCTAAAAACGAACCCCCGAAACTCTTCACGTTCTCACGTTTTTCTTTTTTTGCTCTTCATCTTCTCCGTTCTTTGTCCTCTCTCGCTTGGAGCACCGGAATTTTCTATTAATGGAACACAAATTGAAACACAACAAGAAACCCCTACCTTTGTTTCTTCACATCTTCTTCTTTTGTTTTCTGTCTTCGTTTCTTTCCAACGAAGAAGACAAATCTCAAGTAAAGCCACTTTTTTGTTATTGAGACACTCGTGTGTAACACGAGGGCCTCGATTCTTCATTATCTTTTCCTACGTTCGCCATACACTTTGATTCACACTCCCGTTCAACCGAGGATAGTTTCGTTCAAATCGGTGCAATCGATCCTTCATTCGTTCAAAGTGGTTGTAACTTGTTGAAGCAACATGTCGATAAGGCGTGGGCATGTGGCGGAATATCACACAGATGGTAGCGAGGATGGTGATTATCGTGACCCTCCCGATGGTGAATTACTTAAAAAAGGCTAATGGATTATTAAGTCCGAAGACTTGACGCGGACTCTCCCAAGTCCTACCAATCGCGACTTGATACTAATGAATTGACCCATTTAATCATGCAGCCACCACTAATCAATTAGGGTTGATTAGAAACTTAAATAAAGTATGGGAGAATATTTTATTTTCGCGAACCAAAGATTCAATAAGTCCGGAGATATGGTTACGCTAGATTAGTCTAACGTTCTCTCGGTACATTTTTATTTTAATTTCAAAAAAATATTTTGTAGGCAGTATGATCAATTTTAACCTAAGATACTAACATGCAAATGGGGTTCATGCGGATGCACAATCAATGAAATAACATTCAATAAACCAAAATGACAAATGATAAGAAATCATAAACTACAACCTTACTAAGGTCTATCCTCTAAAAAAACTTCTCAAAAGTGTTAATAAAAATGCATACCCTAAACATGACTTTCTAAATGACATGACACATAATTTTTATTATTTCGCAATCTTAATCTAAACTTAATATGCATGGATTTTACTTTAATGATATGTAAAATGTGATTCATATGGCATAATTTGAACTATCACTATATGTATGCAATCTAATTTATATAATCCTAAAGATGCATACGTTTCATGATATGGGATGAATGACATAATAATTCTATATGCATGTTTTTTTTTTATGATTTTTTTATGATTTTTTTTAAATGTATGCAACCTACACTAAACAATGATGACATAAAATGTGATTAATTATGAACTAACCTATTAACTAACCAAATAAATGACCTTTCGTGTTTTCTTTTTTTTTTATTAATTACTTAATAATTCTTATTAAAACAATATAATGATGCAATAATAATCTTTGGCTTTCCTTTAAAAAAAAAAAAACATTAACCTATGACCCACTAACTAAAGCGAAACATGTAGTATGCACATTATGAAATCTATATAACCTAAATAACATTTTTTTTTTGGTTTTATTAAAAGAAAATTATCCTAATTCTATATGAATCCTAAAAATTAAAATGCATTGCTTTAAACATGAGATAAGTATGGACTTAAATACCTAAGTTCTATAATGCATGATGTAGGATGAGCTAATAACGATGACATGCCAAAATAAAAAAATCCATCCATGTAAATCAATGGCATATTATTTTAATAGGAATCAATGATGCAAAACAATTCATGAATTTTGCTATAAAAAGTCGAAATAATCAAAAAACTAACCCGATGTCTTGCGGCTCAATATTTTTGATTATCATGACTTAATATGACCAATTTCCTAAATCGGGTAATGATAATAAATCAGAACAAATCAAGTTAGAATAAAAAGAAAACTATGAGTCCAAATACTCAAAATAAACTTAATCTAAAAATCTACCTAGTCTATCTCACGGTTAACTCGAGGAATGGCGAAGAAACAGTGGTGGCCGAGCTGCGATGGTGGTTCGATAATGGGTCGCCGCTCGAAATAGGGGCTGTTCGTCGGAACTCCGGCGAGGCTCAGGTGATAACCGGACTTGCAGCAAAACAGAGAAGGTAGTAGGTGGCTCTGTTTGGGCGTGCAACAGTGAGCAGAGGAGCAGCAACGTCGGGCTACTAAGATTTATCCAGGCTGTTGCGGAGGGAACAATGGTGGAGCGGATCAGTCAGGCGCGACGACCTCGGGAGGGAAGAAGCAACATCAGCAGTCGGGATCTAGTGGTGCTCGAGTGGAGCAATGGAGCGGACGTTGCAGGCTGGCGAATGAATGGCAGGTCATGGGTCACGAGTGCCAATGGCCAGCACAACGGAGCAAGGCTGCTTGTGGTGCTGTGGCAAGCAGTGGAGGTGAGTTGCAAGTCGCTTAGGCTCGGGAGCAATGCGGTGGTGCGGGCAGAGGTGTCACGGGGGGCGAACTACTATGATGGATGTCCTACATGGGCGTTGTTTGGCGGTGGGCAGCAGCGGTGGATCGCGGGCTGAGGCGCAGTGGCGGTGTGGGCTCCAGGCGGTGACGGTGAGCGCAACGGGCTGCTGAGGGTCGGCACTCGAGAGGAGATGGTGCAAAGACTCCGACAGAGGACGCGGGTTGACGGAGGCGAGTCACGACGGCAAAGGGCGGAACTTCGGATAGTGCAGGGAGAGGCGGAATGGCGGAGCATCGATGGTTGATGCGATGTGGTGCTAGCGAGGGGGCTCTGTTGCTATGGTCGGCGAAGACAACCCGTGAAGGAGATGAACAATGCTTTCCCCCCCTTTTTTTTTCTGCCTTCACATCACTCACCTATCTCTCTCATGTCACTTTCTCTCTGACTCTTCTCTCTGCTTTCACCTTTTTTGACTTTTTCCTTCGACAAAGACGAAGAGAACCCCCCCAATTGGTTCTGAAACCTCACCCTTTTTTTTATAGAGGAAAGACTCGAAGTTGTTGAAAATTTCCCAATATTCACTCAACTTCTTCAACAAAAAAGTGGCTCCAAAAAGACATGATTGTTGATTTTTTTTAATTCAATTTTTTTTCAAAATTTCCCTCTAATCAAATGTTATTTTCTATTTTTAAAAACTAAATTTAAATTAGGTGTCAACAGCTGTCCCTCTTTGAAATGAAGCTCATAGATGTTTCCTTCAAAGATATATGACACCTAAATTTAAACCATGCAAAATGAAATATGAAATGAATATGCAAATGTTAAAGACTTTTTAAAAATAAAAATAAAGGATGCAATGTAAATGCAATGATTCGGTTAGGAAGATAGATCTCTATGTGTCTATGACCAATGAAATGCAAATGCAAAAAAGAAAATGTACCTGTCGTACTTGTATGGGGATTTAGGTATGAAATGGTTCCTATGAGACTTGACAATCATCTGGAACTCCCTTCAGATAATTAAAAGGCTCAAAGTCTTTAGGGATCTGAAATTCTCATTAGATTCTAAGCACCTGAAAATTGCATAAAGTACTTGAACTTTCAAAAATCTGATTCTTATGTCAAGCATTTGAAAACATTTACTAAACATCTGGAAATCACATTAGATGTTTGAAAAGACAAACACTTGGAAATCACATCAAGCGTTTAAAGGTTCAAATATCTGGAATTCACTCTAGACATTTGAAAACATTTACTAAATATCTGGAAATCACATCAGATGTTTGAAAAGACAAACACTTGGAAGTCACATCAATCGTTTAAAGGTTCAAATATCTGGAATTCATACTAGACATTTGAAAACATTTTATAAATGGGTACTTGGAATTCTCATCAAGTATTAAAAAATGACTTAACAAACTCAGGGCTTTCAAGACAAATCCTTTGGTCTTTGAGGAAAAATTCATTTCATTTTTTTTTAATTCAATGAAGGTCCATACATGATGACTTTTTCAAACTTCTACCAGGAAAAGTTATCAAGACAATTTTCACTATGCTGTGAATCTCTTGAACATGCTAAATGAGACACTTTTGGTATGAAATTATTCCGATGAGACCTGACAATCATCTGGAACTCCCTTCAGATAATTGAAAGTCTCAAAGTCTTTAGGGATCTGGAATTCTCATTAGATTCTAAGCACCTGAAAATTGCATAAAGTACTTGAACTTTCAAAAATCTGATTCTTATGTCAAACATTTGAAAACATTTACTAAACATCTGGAAATCACATCGGATGTTTGAAAAGACAAACACTTGGAAATCACATCAAGCGTTTAAAGGTTCAAATATCTGGAATTCACTCTAGACATTTGAAAACATTTACTAAATATCTGGAAATCACATCAGATGTTTGAAAAGACAAACACTTGGAAGTCACATCAATCGTTTAAAGGTTCAAATATCTGGAATTCATACTAGACATTTAAAAACATTTTATAAATGGGTACTTGGAATTCTCATCAAGTATTAAAAAATGACTGAACAAACTCAGGGCTTTCAAGACAAATCCTTTGGTCTTTGAGGAAAAATTCATTTCATTTTTTTTTAATTCAATGAAGGTCCATACATGATGACTTTTTCAAACTTCTACCAGGAAAAGTTATCAAGACAATTTTCACTAAGCTATGAATCTCTTGAACATGCTAAATGAGACACTTTTGGTGTGAAAAGGCTTTTTCACTTGCTCTCATTTAGGAGGGGTTATTTGTCCTGACCATTGATGCGGGAATATTTCACTCAATCTTATCATCATCTTGTTGACAAGAGTTCGAATTTTCTTGCAAACAGTATGACCTTACCAATCTGAGAGGTCTTTAATAGGTAATGTAATGTGGGCTTGGTTAATGGCTTAACAAATGGACTCTTTGAGTCAAAGCAATTGAAAGAACAATTATGTACTCATCTTCGGGTTTACAAGTCAAGAACCTTGCAAAATGAGAAAGAAATAATTTTGCTTGCACTTCTTCGAGCAATGCTTAAAACATGTGAACTCCCATGTTAATTAAAGTGCCATAATCTAAAGGACTTTGTAAGGGACGTAACATAGGTTAGGTTCATGGGCTAAGAAACGAAAGGATCGTTAGGCTCAAAATGTGTGTAAAATGTGAGAGTTGGTGATCATCTTGACATTACCATCAGTTTTATTTTTTCACCTTTGAAGATTTTCTTTATATCACAATTCCATTGATTACAACAACATTTGAGTTTTTTAGTATTACCTTGTTGGGGATACGACTCATTTTATCAAGTGTTTGATATTTTTTCTTTGGGCATTGGCCTTGCTTTTACCAGACACACTGCTTTTTCATGTCCCTTATTTTTTTTACACGTAATTTTCTTTGGACTCACACAGCCCCCATCTTTCATCAACATTTTGAGGCATGCTATTTGAATTTTTTTCTTTGTCTTGCCCCAGTGTGGGGGGTGATCACCAACTGGGTTTAAAGAAATGAAATTATAGGCTCAAGTGGGCTATGCAAAGAATAAAACTGTATAGGATAGCGAAAGATTTGTTCTTCATCATCCTAAGGCACTTAAATTACCATATGAATTCAATGTAATAGCACAACTTGAAGATTGATGCAAGTGAGAGCAAGAAAATTTCTATCCATTTCCCTCTCCTTTAATGTCGACTTACCTTCATTTGCCCCGATGTGGGGTGGTCCTTAACAGGGGTAGTATAAAAGAATTTCTTCAAGTATTTGGGTAAGACTTGCCTTTCACGCTTCATTTAGCATCATTTAGCATGTTCAAGTAACTCAACATCCTTCACTGAATTATCTATTTTGATAAATTTCAAGTGGAATTGGTGAATTACACATCATGTGAAAACATTCTGAAACGATAAAAAGGCCATGCTTTATCAAATCATAAAGTCAAAGATGTTAAGTGTCTGTGTCTTGCCCCTCTTTGCAAGGGAGTTCATAGAGGTTTCTTAAATGTGCGCAGGCTGCACTTGAAACATAAAGCAGATAATTAAAAGAAACAGATAGGGTAAATCGGATGCATGCTAGGAAATTATTTTATTTTGAAAAAAAATTCAAGGGAACATGAAGAAGCCCAGCCTTCAGAATTAGCTCATTGCCGTTTTCTTTTGGGTAGGATTTCATCACAGGGCTAGTTTGGTGTACTTCAACATGCCCTTAAAACATGAAAATTTCCATGTATTTTATTGGATAAAAAGCAAATTACATTATTGAAATGAAGGAAATCCTAGAATTGAAAATGCAAATATGCAAATACGGAAAGCGATATAGACTCCTGTGCAGAGGAGTGTGCAAATAATTAAAATTCTCCTACTCTCGAGCTTCATTGATAGCAAACACTAAATTATCTTCAAACAATTCAGTCATTCCTTCAAGTGCGTCATTTGAGCTCTCAATCTTTGGAGGTGCGGGATCATCTATGCCACCCCATCCATCTGGGATGATATCCCGTGGGTCGATGTAGGAGCTAGGAGGAATCGAATACTTTACATAGTAATCGAATTTGCCACTTGGTTGCCCTAGGGTGTCCATCACTTCTACTTTCTCATGCATCATCTGAAACATGGTGGGCTCAGCATCAAAACTGAAAATGGCATTCACAACTTCTGGGTGGTTAGGGAGTGGGTTATTCTGGATGTTCGGCTATGCATTGTAGAATGAGACCACCTTGGCATCCAAAAGATTTTGGATTTTGTGTTGCAACATATAGCAATCATCAACAGAATGCCCTACCTCCCCCATATGGTAAGTACATGTCTTAGATGGATCATAGTTAGGGGAAATGCTCGTAATTAGGTCGCTTAAGCTCCTTTGCGAGTAATCCTTTCTTTTGAAGGGTCGGCAAGTTCTTGGACAAGGGCTTGGGAAGTGGCGTATATTGACGCTTGGAAAAGTTTTTCTGCTGGCCAAAAATGGTCGTGCTCCTCCCTATTGGGTGTTTGGGGGTAGGGCAAGGTGGTTGAACATAAACTACATTAACCTCCACTATATGTTCCTTATCCTTCTTGGTTGAGACTCTCCCATACAAGCTGGTTTGATCAAACGCCTATCCATCATGCAATGCTACTTCAATTCGCTTGCCGACAAGGATTAGCTGATTGAATGACTCGACAATCAAACCCAGCATTCGATTTCGATAATCAGATGGGAGTGTCTTCATGAACAAATCCATCAGCTCATTTTCTGTCGGCTCCGGAGTAATTTGAGTGGCTACGGTCCTCCATCTCGTGACATGTCTTGAAAGATTCCGTCTTCTTCTTCTTGGTGTGAAGTAAATCTTCTTGAGATGAAGTGACATTAATATTATACTTATATTGCCTGAAGAAGGCATCTGTCAAATCCACCCAAGTCTCCAGCATATTAATCTTCTTCATAATGTACCATTGAAGCGCCGATCCTATCAGGCTTGCTTGAAATCGTTGAATCATCAAAGGGATGTTATCAACATATTGGGTCATCTTGACCACATAAGTTTGTAGATGGATCTTCGGGCAAGAGGTGCCATCATACTTTTCAAAGTCTGGCATTTTGAACTTTTTTGGCATCTTGATCTTTGCATAATGGGACAGATCAGTTAGGTCTTGGCTAAATGAACCCTGCAGCTGCTTAAGTTTCTCCTCGATTTTTGCCATGCGTTTTTCTTGCTTAGTTTTCGGTACATCCAAATGTATCACTTGTACCTCATCATCAACAACAATTTGAGGCGCGTCAGTAATTTTTATCTTGGAGGGATCCTCAGAGGTTGATGGCCCAACTGCGGTCGTATTCTCGCCTTTATCTCTTGGATCAGCCATATTCTTGCCTTTATCTCTTGGATTAGCCATGGGAGCGTGTTGTGGTAACACCACTTCAACTTGCGGAGCTGGTGGAGCAGTGTTTGCTTGGAGAGAATCGATTTGCTTAGAGAGCTGCTCAAGAACATTCAGGACTTGCTTCATCTCCGATTCGAGGGCGGCGATACAAGTTTGTTCAGCAATATGCACTTGTTCGATGTCATCAGTCATTGTTGCTCTAGAATGAGTACGGATTGGCGATCTTGGGTGAGCCGTGTTGTTACCTAGGGGAGAAAAGAGATAATGTAAGAAACGATGACAAGATAGGAAAATGGCCCATGACAATGGTCTAATTGCCTCATTTTATTTGAAATTTGAATCAAACTTTCTAACAATGAACTAAAAATTGAAATTCAAGTCCCTAAACATTGAACTAAGAATTGAAAACATTGAATTAAAAATTGAAATCAAGGTCCCTAGACATTGAATTAAGAAACAAAAACCAAAACATTTTATTTTATATGCTTTCAGGAGCCCCAATGCCTTGCGAAGTTTTTTATTTTCAGCTTCAATCATTTTCAATTTCTGCTTAAGATGCTCAATTTGTGCTCGCTGAGTGGGCTTCTTAGTCACATCAGGGACCATTGGACGTAAGGCCTGGTCGCCTTGATCTAATTGGTCCAACCACATTTTAAGCTTTTTTTGGGAGAGGAAATGAATTGTATGTTAGTTTTCCCCATCGCATATAAAACAAGACTGACCACGAAACCTATTGTCATGGACCGATGAAATTGCAATAATGTAGTAAATTGCAAAGTGAGAATTTAGACAACTTACTTTCACCGAAAATGGATGACAATCACATAAACACACGTATGAAATGTGAGGCTCGATTTCTATCTAAATGGCTTAACAAGGTGGAGATAAGAGGAAGATCTGACTGTTGCAGTCTCGCATTAACATGTTAGGTCCTCCTAACCCCAACTCAGTCAAAAGAAAATCCCATGGTCACGCAGTTTCACGAACAAGGATAAACGTTTTGACACCAAGAAAAATTTTCGAGGTTGAGAAAGGCAACCTCTACATAGCGGTCTCACGTTCAAGGTTGATCCATTTCTCAACACCATCCTAGAATCCTTAAATGCGGTCCAGGTCCGACGGCAGGTTGTGTGTGCAATGTGTAGTGCTAAAACAATTTGAAAATCAAGCACAACAATTTATAATGCAAGCAACACTTCAATATATAAGAAAAACATTCAATCCCAACACCTTCCTACAAAACAAAGAGTCAGCAAGCACTACTCTCCTTATTCTTCCTTTATGTAAAAACATTTAACACTTCATGTTAGGAGTGTACCTTATTTCCATGTTGCCAAACAAAATATATATATTTAAAAAAAAAAAACAGGCCTATGTTCACTTATGAGTTTTAACTCTATCCCCAGCGGAGTCGCCAAGTTGTCGCGACCTTCCCGATGGTGAATTACGTAAAGAAGGCTAATGGATTATTAAGTCCGAAGACTTGGCATGGACCCTCCCAAGTCCTACCAATCGCGACTTGATACTAATGAATTAACCCATTTAATCATGCAATTATACTCAATTTGGAGCATCCACCAATCAATTAGGGTTAATTAGAAACCCAAATAAAGTATGGGAGAATACTTTATTTTCGCAAACTAGAGATTCAATAAATCCGGGGACATGGTTACGCTAGATTAGTCTAATGCTCTTTCGGTACCTTTTTATTTTAATTTCAAAAAAATATTTTGTAGGCAGTATGATTAATTTTAACCTAAGATACTAACATGCAAATGGTGTTCATGCAGATGCACAATCAATGAAATAACATTTAATAAATCAAAATGACAAATTATAAGAAATCATAAACTACAACTTTATTAAGGTCTATCCTCTAAAAAAAAACTTCTCAAAAGTGTTAATAAAAAGGCATACCCTAAACATGACTTTCTAAATGACATGACACCTAATTTTTATTATTACCCAATCTTAATCTAAACTTAATATGCATGGATTTTACTTTAATGATATGTAAAATGTGATTCATATGGCATAATTTGAACTATCACTATATGTATGCAATCTAATTTATATAATCCTAAAGATGCATACATTTCATGATATGGGATGAATGACATAATAATTCTATATGCATGTTCTTTTTATGATTTTTTTTATGATTCTTTTTTTAATGTATGCAACCTACACTAAACAATGATGACATAAAATGGGATTAATTATGAACTAACCTATTAACTAACCAAATAAATGACCTTTTGTGTTTTTTTTTAAATTACTTAATAATTCTTACTAAAACAACATAATGATGCAATAATAATCTTTGACTTTCCTTTTTTTTTTTTAAAAAAAAAAACATTAACCTATGACCCACTAACTAAAGCGCAACATGTAGTATGCACATTATGAAATCTATATAACCTAAATAACATTTTTTTTTGGTTTTATTAAAAGAAAATTATCCTAATTCTATATGAATCTTAAAAATTAAAATGCATTGCTTTAAAAATGAGATATGTATGGACTTAAATACCTATGTTCTATAATGCATGATATAGGATGAGCAAATAATGATGACATGCCAAAATAAAAAAAAAATACATCCATGTAAATCAATGGCATATTATTTTAATAGGAATCAATGATGCAAAGCAATTCATGAATTTTGCCATAAAAAGTCGAAATAATAAAAAATCTAACCCGATGTCTCGCGGCTCAATATATTTGATTATCATGACTTAATATGACCAATTTCCTAAATAGGGTAATGATAATAAATCAGAACAAATCAAGTTAGAATAAAAAGAAAACTATGAGTCCAAATACTCAAAATAAACTTAATCTAAAAATCTACCTAGTCTACCTCACGGTTAACTCGAGGAATGGCAAAGAAACAGTGGTGGCCGAGCTGCGATGGTGGTTCGGTAATGGGTCACCGCTCGAAACAGGGGCTGTTCGTCGGAACTTTGGCGAGGCTCGGGTGATAACCGGACCTGCAACAAAATAGAGAAGGTAGTAGGTGGCTCTGTTCAGGCGTGTAGTAGCGAGCAAAGGAGCAGCAACGTCGTGTGCAGGAGCGTCGGGCTACCGAGATTTATCCAGGCTATTGCGGAGGGAACAACGGCGGAGCGGATCAGTCAGGCGCGATGACGTCAGGAGGGAAGCAGCAACAGCGGCAGTCAAGATCTAGTGGTGCTCGAGTGGAGAAATGGAGCGGACGTTGCAAGTTGGCGGATGAACGGTAGGTCACGGGTCACGAGTGCTAGTGGCTAGCACAGCGGAGTAGGGCTGCTTGCGGTGATGTGTTGAGCAATGGAGGTGAGTTGCAGGTCGCTTAGGCTCGGGTGCAGCGTGGTGGTGCGGGCAGAGGCGTCGCAGGGGGCAAACTGCTGTAATGGATGTCCTGTAGGGGCGTTGTTCGGCGGTGGGCAGCAGTGATGGATCGCGGGCTGAGGCGCAGTGGCAGTGTGGGCTCTAGGCGGTGATGGTGAGCGCAACAAGCTGTTAAAGGTTGACACTCAAGAGGAGATTGTGCAGAGACTCCGGCAAAGGACGTGGGCTAATGGAGGCGAGTCACGACGGCAAAGGGTGGAACTTCGGATAGTGCAGGGAGAGGCGAAATGGCGGAGCAACGATGGTCGGCGCAATGCGGTGCTGGAGAGGGGGTTCTGTTGCTGTGGCCGGCAAAGACAACCCGTGAAGGAGATGAACAGTGCTTTCCCCTTCTTCTTTTTCTGTTTTTTTTTTTTTTCTGCCTTCACATCACTCACCTATCTCTCTCACATCACTTTCTCTCTGACTCTTCTCTCTGCTTTCACCTTTTTTGACTTTTTCCTTTGACGAAGACGAAGAGAACCCCCCCCCCCCCCACTGGTTCCAAAACCTCGCCCTCTTTTTATAGAGGAAAGACTCGAAGTTGTTGAAGATTTCCCAATATTCACTCAACTTCTTCAACAAAAAAGTGGCTCCAAAGTGACATGACTATTGATTTTTTTTTTTAATTCAAATTTTTTTCAAAATTTCCCTCTGATCAAATATTATCTTCTATTTTTAAAAACTAAATTTAAATTAGGTGTCAACAATGATGGTAGGACAAATTCTTTCATTTTATGGTGTTCTTTTTGCTTGTTTTGTTGGATTTCTGAGTTAATGTCTATTTTGTCCGAAAAAATGCATATGAGTTGTGTCCACTATGGATTTTTAATTAGATATTACTGCCATTGGGGTCCTACATGTTGTGATGGTGGTCCTTGTTTTGCAATTTTTTAATACTATCTTTTTGTTTTTTCTGGCTTATATTTTTGTCATTGATGGTTGGAGCTCACGGCTTGTCATGGAATTTAATAGCCCACAAAGATTCTCACAGGGAAAGTAGATAGACATTTAAAAAAAAAAACTATAATTACTTTGATATGGGTTCTCTGATAAAAAGTATTTAGATGAGGAAATTTGGTGGAAGCACATTGAGACAAAATCAATTTGAGTCTATGTGCGCATGAGTTTATAGTTAGAGCATGGGGGCATCTTGTTTCCAATAATTTTTGTGTGCACTGGTTATTAGGAACTGGAGGTGTCTTGTTTTTTGTAGTTTTTATGCACTATAATGGATGTAACTTCTAAAGTAGCAGTTTGTTAGATTACTTGTTAGAAGTTATTCTTCCTAAGTTATTAATATGAAGACTATTTAATCTTTGTGTCAAGATGCATCGTAGATCCTGCTAGTTATCATTCCACAATTACTTAGTAAATATGCAATTAAGTCTTCTTGATAGGATTGTATTTCAGCCTTGTTTATTGAACAAGAAAGGGAGAATCTAGACAAAAGTTGAGTCTACCAAACTTAGTAGTCATTTCCATAATTTTCAAGCTGATAACATATGAACTTAAGAAATGCTTTGAATGGGATTAGTTGTTTTTTCCTTATGGTATATATCTCTGAGTTTGATTCTCGGGCCACCATGTTGGCTCACCTTAGGAGAAAGTTATGGCAACATTGAAAACATTTTAAGTCCTTAATGCACAATATTTTGATAGACGGTATCCAATAAAAGTGTGGTATATAGTCACTAGTGTGCCTAGTTTTCTTTCATTAATCAAAGCATGGTACAAGTTTATTGCAATTGTTTACTATTTTTGTTTTGTTTTTTCCTAGTGTATGTTTTGCATGGAAATATATTGACTTTATTTTTGCTTCATTTTGCACCAGTTGAGGGATGTGAAGAAATAAACTATTCTAATGTATGATGGTGGGTATGATGGTGTTGCTAGAGAAGATGGGTTCACTTTTGTTGATCTTGACGAGTTATACATAAGAAATGTAAGTTGTGCTAATGGTGATGGTTCAATGGAGAGGGATATGGAGGTTGGAGACATTAGTTAGTACGGAGATGTGTTAGCTGACAATGTAGATTTCTTGAATATGAATGGCGAAAATGAGTATACACATCCCGAGATTATTGCTGAGGTTGATATGGAAAATCATGTCTTCAAGTTAGGAATCTACTTTAGTAATGCTAAGGAGTTTAGAAAGGCCGTTAGGAACCATGTCATAAAAATGGGAGAAAGGTGAGGTTTGTTAAGAATACACCTAATAAAGTGAGGGCAGTGTGTTTTGATGGTTGTGAATGCTTCCAAAGTACAAAGGGAGCATACTTTACAAGTCAAAACCTTTAACCCCATACATACATGTAATAGAGCTCTACATGTTCCTCAAATAAACACTAAATGGTTCACAAACAAGTATTGTGATAGGTTGAGAAACAATCCTACATAGCCAGGTGCTTCAATGAAAAAAACAATGGAGTCTGACAATGTTTTAAAGTTGTCGAGGACAATGGTTTATAGAGCTAGGGCAATGGCAATGAGTATGATCACTGGGAATGAAGAAGAGCAATTTTGGATGCTCAGGAGCTATTATCAAGCATTTCTTGATGCCAACTTGGGATCCACGTGTATAATCAAAACCGAGCAATATCAAGACCAATGCAAGTATAAGGCAGTCTATATTTGTTTGGATGCATTAATGAGGGGCTTTGTAGAAGGATGTAGGCGCTTTGTAGGTTTTGATGGTTGCCATTTGTCATCAGGCTACAAGGGTATACTTCTATTAGCGGTGGGCATAGATGGCAACAATCAAATGTATCCCTTTGCATGGGCAGTTGTCGGACAAGAAACATACAAGACATGACATTGCTTTATTAGTTTGATTACAGAAGACTTGGGGATTACCGATCCTGAAAATTCAAAGTACTAGACTTTCTTGTGTGATAAATAGAAGGGATTGGTGCAAGCACTAGCAAATCTAATGCTTGAAGCAGAACATAGATTTTGTTTAAGGCATCTTTATGAAAACTTCAAGCTGCATCACAGAGGTGTAGAACTTAAAAAGCTCCTTTGCAAGGCTGCCATGGCGACTAGGGTATGTGATTTTGACTTGGCAATGGAAGAACTGAAGGCAATTAATAAGAAAGCTTATGAATGGTTGTCTCAAAGGCCTCCGGTGCAATGGAGCAAGTTCTACTTCAGGACAAGCTCAAAATGTGAAATTTCCTTGAACAATTGGTGTGAAAGTTTCAACAAAAGCATCAATGACACAAGGGACAAACCTTATCCCTCAACAGCCTCTTGTCTTTCTAGTTCCACACCATCCCCGATGGCCTGCCGCCTTTCGACGCCAACACCACCCATGACGTCCTTGCCCTCTACCAGTCCACGCAAAAGTCCTGCTTGCCCTACTTCCGGGACCTGCTCGAGAGGCTCAATGAGGAGAGCGCAACGTTAGGATCCCTACCGGTGAGCTGCGTGGTGTCGAACGGCATGATGAGCTTCACGCTTGATGCCGCGGAGGTGGTTGGCGTGCTGAAGGTCTGTTCTGGACGATGAGTGCGTGCGGCTTCATGGGTTACGTGCAGTATCGCAGTCTTATTAACAGGTCTTGCTCCTCTTAAAGGTATGCATTAATGTATTCAAGTAATCTCACTTAGCAGATTTACGGCTGTCGTGACCAAATTTTTGGGTGTGAATCACCTAGGGCTTGGCTAATGAATTGTTAAGCCTAAACTTAACTCGGGCTCTCCCAAGCCCATACTAATTCGCGCCTTAAGTTCAAATTTCTTAACATATAAATGATTTTTTAATTAGGAGCCGCCACTAATCTATTTTTGGTGGGTCGATTAGAAACCCAAGTAAAGCAATGGGAGACTTACTTTACTCCTACGAACTAGAGATTTATGAGTTTGGGGACTTGGTTACACTAAATTTTTTAACGCCCTTTCGGTACATTTTATTTTATTTTGAAAAATGTTTGGCAAGCAACTTTAATTGATTTTAATTTATCTCCCTAACATGTGAAGTGATCACACGGGTGCGCAAACCACCAATTTAACACTCAAGAAAGCAAATAAATAAAATGTAGGACTTACCTTGTAGCAATGAAAGCATTTGCGTGGTTAGATCAGAATTCACATCATCAACCCTAGATATGATTTTCTACTTAACACGCAATTTTTTTTTTTTTTTCGTTTTCACTTAATTAATGAGAATCATGCTTTTTTTTTTTTTATCACCCCGGAACCGCCGTCAGCCGAAGCCTAGACGTAAATCCGAGGCGGACTGAGCCACCACCACAAACCCAGCCGCATTTGAGTCGCGCGAACGCGACGTCTCTGGGATTCGAACTCCTCCCCTTCGTGAGGGGGAGGGAGCCCAAAGCCAGCTTGCGCCACCGTAGGCGGTGGTAATGAGAATCATGCTTTATACAACGTAATATCACTAAATGAACTAATTCTAACAACATGCAATTTCTAATTAGGTGGACCTAGCAACAATCACTAAATCTAATTCCATATGACATGCGATAACATTTTTTATTTTTATTTTTAAAAAAAGAATGCAATCTATCTTAGGAATTGAAACTAATTTATTCTAAGACATTTTTTGCATTGTTTTATGAAATTCGAAATTAGAAAAATGTGAAAATTACCTAGCTAAATTAAGATTCTATCCAACTTATATTAAGGATTAGGTTAGGCTAAACCCTAATTTAAACCAAGATATTATCTTAACTTAGAAATCCCTAACCTATGATGCGGTCTATCTAAAAAAATTAAATTTATAATAAATTAGAAAATATTATCTAAAATTAAACTATATGCAATTTTACCATAATGTGCAATCACATGCAAAGAATGCCATAATTCTCATTTTTTGTTTTGTTTTTAAACTTGAAATTAAATTGTCAGATAATTAAACATGCAATTTAAATTAATGAAATGAAAATCTAACACCCTAAATTCGTGCCTTTGGTATTTTTTATTATGTTTTTTTTAAAAATTCAAAATAACAAATTTCCTACCCTAAATATGTAAAAACCCTAAAACAAGGAATTAACCTACTCTAACTCACATTTTTTATTTTTTATTTTTCTTTTACGGGAGCAATCAAATAAAGGTATAAAGAATAGCACGGCACCAAACCAAGCAAGATATCATCCATGTCCATTAAATTTTGGGAAACAAATTGACGAATCGTATTTCGCGCATAAGATCGGATTTGCCAATTTTTAAATAAAATCACGAATCGTATCTTGAGCGTGAGATCGGATTGGCGATTTTTCCGTATGATTGCGGGTTGTATTTTGAGCATGAAATCGGACCGTCAATCATATGTATGTTGCAAAATTATGAAGATTTCCCTAATTTGAAAAACTATTCGGGAAACATGGGACAAGATAACATCATTCGGGGGTTTAATCAAGAATGCAATACCTCAATTGAGCAAATGAAATATTCGAAAATTAATTTAGATGGGAATTTTACCTACCTTGATTGTTGTTTCCTAGTTTAGATGGGTATCAGATCATAGGAGTCACGATCAACTTTGCTTCACGGTAGCTGGCACACGATAACGTTTTGGGAATCGCTCGCGGCACTCGACGTGGAGAGGGCTCTCGGCTTAGTGAGGGCTGCGTCAATTTTGTCGGACACAACCGAAAGTCTTCAAGTGAACTTTCTTGTTTGCCAGACGTCCCCTCTTCGGATTGGCTTACTATATTTTAATATAAACTCCACTAGAGCTTTTTTGACCACCGTTTGTGTTGAATGAGTCTATGTTTCTGGTTTGTTTTTTATGTGTTAATAGTCTATTAAGCACTTTTATTATGTGGATTGGTTGCTGTACGTGTGTGAAGTTAGTGGGGTGTGGTGGTTATTTGTTTTTGTAAAGCCTATATAAAGGCTATTGTGTCAGTTTTTTTTTAATGTGTGTGGCTATGCAGACGTTCCTCTGTTTTTGTGCATATCAGAAAATTTCCTCTGTTTTCCTCTGTTTTTAACGCTGTTTTTGCACATCTGCATATCTGCATCTCCTCTGGTTTTTAACATTGGTATCAGAGCAGAGGTTAGGAAGAAAAGTATGTGTTTGAGTGCTGTAAAAAGGTGAGAACCAAAAGAGAGTTTTATTGCAGCAAGTACTTTCGTTTGCAGCAGTCAAGGGAGAGTATTGCAGCAGGTTATTTTTGTTTGTAGCAGCAGCAGGTTGCTTTTGTGGTGGTTCTATTTTGCAGCAGCAGTAATGGCCTCGAAACATTTGTACAACCTGCTATTCCACACTTTGATGGTCATTATGATCATTGGAGCATGCTAATGGAGAATTTTCTCAAGTCCAAGGAGTATTGGGATGTTGTTTCTTTGGGAGTTGCCGAACCTGATGAAGGAGTTGTGTTAATGGCAGCGCAAAGAACGGCTTTGGATGCGTTAAAATTGAAGGATCTCAAGGCCAAAAATTATCTTTTCCAAGCAATTGACATATCCATTTTGGAGACAATTCTTTGCAAGGATACCTCCAAGGAAATATGGGATTCCATGAAGAAAAAGTATCAAGGCTCAGCAAGGGCAAAGAGGCAGCAGCTTCAAACGTTTCGTTCGGAGTTTGAAATGCTACGAATGAAGTCGGGAGAGACAATCACAGATTTCTTCTCTCAGACAATGGCAATAGTTAATAAGATGTGGATTCATGGCGACAAGACGGAGGATGTCATCATCGTTGAAAAGATTCTTCGATCGTTGACACCAAAATTCAACTTTATTGTTTGTTCCATAGAAGAAGCCAAGGACATTGAAGAACTTTCCATTGATGAGTTGCAAGGATCCTTGTTAGTTCATGAACAAAAACTCCTACAACAAGAGACGGAAGAGCAAGCTTTGAAGGTCTCAACTGGAGATCATTCTTCATCAGCAATAAGGATGAACAAAGGAAGAGGCAGAGGAAGGGAGAACAACGATCGCGGTGGCTTCAGCTTTGATCAAAAGTCTGAAAGCTATTCCTATCGTGATTTCCAAGGGAGAGGAAGAGGTCGTGGAGGACGACATTCAACTAGTTTTAGGCCAAGGTCATGAGACAAATCCAAAGTGGAGTGTTTTAGATGCCACGGGTATGGGCATTACAAATCTGAATGTCGAACTAATTTGAATAAACAAAGAGTTGAAAGAACTAACTTTGCTGAAAAAGAAGAAGTATCTCTTTTGATGGTGTGCCATGAGAAAGAAGAAACTCAACCAAATATGTGGTATCTCGACACTTTGGTTGTAGCAATCACATGTGTGGAGACAAGAAAATGTTTTTTGATTTAGACAAAACGTACAACAACACCGTAAAGTTTGGTGATAATTCCATTGTGTCGGTGATGGGGAAAGGAACAGTAGCAATTCATCCAAAAGGGACTTCGGTACAAACTATATCAAATGTATTGTATGTCCCTGAATTGAAGACTAATCTGTTAAGTGCTGGTCAGCTGCAAGAGAAGGGATATGAAATCTCTATTAAAGGTGGGATTTGTAGAATCCAAGATGAGAAGTTGGGTTTAATTGCTGAAGTCAAAATGACGGGCAATCGGATGTTTCCATTGTATCTCCACAACACTACAAATTCATGTTTCTCTGCAAGATTGAAGGAGGAAGCCTGGTTATGGCATTTTCGCTATGGGCATCTTAATTTCAGTGGGTTGCGAACACTATATAAAAAAGATGGTGGAGGGTCTTCCTCAAATCTCTGCTCCTTTGGAAATTTGTGAAGATTGTGTTGTCGGCAAGCAACATCGTGCTCAATTTCCACAAAGAAAATCGTGGAGAGCAAAAAGTCCGTTGGCGTTGGTTCATTCAGATATTTGTGGACCAATATCTCCAATTTCCAATGGAGGTAAACGGTATATCATTACCTTCATCGATGATTTTAGCCGGAAGATTTGGGTGTATTTTTTGCAAGAAAAATCTGAAGCTTGTGCGGCTTTCAAGAACTTCAAAGCATTTGTTGAAAAGGATGGAGGAAATCAAATAAAGGTCTTTCGCACGGATCGTGGTGGAGAGTACAACTCGCTTGAGTTTACAGATTTTTGTATGAAGCATGGGATCAAGAGACAACTTACAGCAGCCTATACACCACAGCAAAATGGCGTATGTGAGAGGAAGAATCGTACCATTCTGAATATGGTGCGAAGTCTCTTGAGGGGAAGTGGAATTCCAAAAAGTTTCTGGCCTGAAGCAGTCAATTGGAGCATTCACATTTTAAATAGAAGTCCCACTCTAGCTGTTCAAAATATGACACCGGAAGAAGCATGGAGCGGCCAAAGACCTGCAGTAGATCACTTCAGGATTTTTGGGTGTATTGCCTACGCCCATGTTCCTGACCAAAAGAGGAAGAAGCTAGATGACAGGGGAGTCAAATGTGTTTTTCTTGGCATTAGTGATCAATCAAAAGCCTATAAACTTTATAATCCTATGACCAAGAAAATCATTATCAGTCGTGATGTGATATTTGATGAAGAACAAAGTTGGCCGTGGGGTGAACAAGGTGTTGGTAAGAAAATTCTAACGAATTTTGAAGATGAAAATGGGCTGGTGCAGCAATCCACAACAACCCAAATCGCCACGTGCAGTGTCCAAAGTACAGCAGCAGCTGCAGAACCTGAAGATCGGCCTCATCGTGTTCGACGGAGGCCTGCATGGATGAGTGATTATGAAGTAACAGGAGTTGATCAATATGAGGATCCACTTATCCATTTTGCTTTGTTTTCAGATTGTGATCCAACAACTTTTGATGAAGCAGTACAAAAAGAAAATTGGAGGATAGCAATGGATGAAGAAATCGCATCTATTGAGAGGAATGACACTTGGGAGTTAACAGATCTTCCAAAAGGACACAAAACAATCGGAGTCAAGTGGGTGTACAAGACAAAATTGAACAAGAATGGTGAAGTTGATAAGTATAAGGCGCGCTTGGTGGCGAAAGGCTACAAGCAGGAATTTGGAGTGGATTACAAAGAAGTATTTGCACCTGTAGCAAGACTTGACACAATCAGATTGATAATTGCATTAGCAGCGCATAATTCATGGCCTATCTTCCAATTGGATGTGAAGTCAGCATTTTTGCATGGTGATCTTCAAGAAAATGTATTTGTTGATCAACCTTCTGGTTATGTGAAGCTCGGTAGTGAACATAAAGTTTATAAATTAAAAAAGGCACTATATGGGTTAAAACAAGCTCCTCGAGCTTGGTATAGTCGCATTGATGCCTATTTCTTGAAGAAAGGTTTTAGAAAATGTCCATATGAGCATACACTTTTTATTAAAATTGGTGATGGTGGAAAGTTGCTTCTTATATGCTTATATGTGGATGATCTTATTTGTACTGGGAGTGATAGTGCCATGTTTGACAAATTCAAGGAATCTATGATGGATGAATTTGAGATGACTGATCTTGGATTGATGCATTATTTTCTGGGCATAGAAGTTATTCAATCTGCAGCTGGAATCTTTATGTCTCAAAAGAAGTATGTTCAAGAGATTTTGGACAGGTTTCAAATGAATAATTGTAACCCCGTGACTACTCCAACTGAAGTTGGATTAAAGCTCTTGAAAGATGCTCATGGAAGCAAGGTAGATAGCACTCTCTACAAGCAGATTGTTGGAAGCCTGATGTATTTGACGGGGACAAGACCAGATATCATGCATGCTGTGAGCCTTATAAGCAGGTATATGGAGCACCCAACTGAGTTGCATTTACAAGCTGCAAAAAGGATTTTTCGCTATTTGCAAGGAACTAAAAATTTTGGGCTGTTCTATAAAAAGGGAGAAAAGTCAGATTTGTTTGGGTTTACAGATAGCGATTATGCTGGAGATGTTGATGATAGAAGAAGTACTTCAGGGTATGTATTCATGCTTGGTTCAGGGGCGGTTTCATGGTCTTCAAAGAAGCAATCAATTGTTACTTTATCAACAACTGAAGCAGAATTTGTTGCTGCAACTTCATGCGCTTGTCAAGCCATATGGTTACGGAAGATTCTTGAAGAGCTTCAGTTCAAACAGCAAAAAGCAACTATAATCTATTGTGACAACAGCTCAGCTATCAAGCTGTCCAAAAATCCAGTTCTACATGGGAGGAGCAAGCATATAGATGTGAAGTACCACTTCTTAAGAGATCTTACAAAGGATGAAGTAGTTAAGCTAGTTTTCTTTAGAAGTGAAGATCAAGTGGCTGATATATTCACCAAGCCCCTAAAGTTGTCCATGTTTCAGAAGCTGAGAAAGCTCCTTGGTGTTCGTTTGTTGGATATTCCAAATTAAGAGAGGGTCCTTTAAACTGATTGTTTGCAACATCGGTTTAAGGGAGGAATGTTGAATGAGTCTATGTTTCTGGTTTGTTTTTTATGTGTTAATAGCTATTAAGCACTTTTATTATGTGGATTGGTTGATGTACGTGTGTGAAGTTAGTGGGGTGTGGTGGTTATTTGTTTTTGTAAAGCCTATATAAAGGCTATTGTGTCAGTTTTTTTTTTAGTGTGTGTGGTTATGCAGACGTTCCTCTGTTTTTGTGCATATCAGAAAATTTCCTCTGTTTTCCTCTGTTTTTAACGCTGTTTTTGCACATCTGCATATCTACAACTCCTCTGGTTTTTAACAGTTTGAAGTTCTCCTCTGAACCTGCAGAGGCACAAAAAATTTAATGTGAAGAGCGCCAAGAGGCTTTCGGTGTGACGCAAGACTAGCAACGCCATCGACGGGAGGATGGAGCAGCTACAATTTTTCTAGTGCAAGGTCACGGGCAACTCAGTCATCACAATACGGGTCTTCCCGGATCAGCACAAGTAGTAAGGACGCCCTAGATAAGTGACAGCAGCAACGTCGCCCACGTTGGCACTGGAAGGAGCGACACAGACTGAAAGCAACAGCGTCTTAATCGAGACTGGCGTGGATGGAAGCTCGGCAAGGATCATCAAGCAATAACTCGTCACAGACAAGGCTCAGGATGACGATCAGAGCAGCAGTGCAGTAGGGTGCAACAGCTCGGACTCGGTTGACTTCTCAAGTGGCACGTGTGTAGGGAGTATCTTGGCCGTCGTTGACACCTCACCAGGGCAGCAGCACAATGTAGTGGTGATGGAGATAGAAGCACGACCACAGGTCTGGCCGTGGAAGGGGCATCTACGTGGAAGGAGCGTCTCGGCCAAGAGCTAGTTGAGATTCCTTGTGTCTGCTCTCTCTTACGTGTGTCTCTTTGAAATTCGGAATCCCCCTTCCTCTCGGAGTTTACTACTCTATTTACAATATGGCAGCTCCAAGTTGGTGGAATACGTGCTGAATAATTTCTTTTGATTTCATTTTTTCAAATTGAATATCAGCTCACAAGTTCGTCCATTTCTTCCCTTTCTTGCTGTGAATAGAGCCACGATATATCCAACAATATTTCTTTCTTTGTCCTTGAGTTGGTGCAGAGAATTCATTTCCTTTTTCTCAAGCTTATGAATACGTGCGATTTCTTTGACGGTGCACTCTTTCTTGTTTTAAAACAAGAAATAATGAAGCATAAATATCACACTTTTCTGCACCTAGTTGACCGAGATTACCTTCTATTCCTCCTTCAAATCTACCAATATATTGATTCTTTTAACTCTCGCTCGTATCCCTTTTCTTTCCTATTCTCTGCCAGCTTTTGTTTCCTCAAAGACGTCTCCACCACATCTTTCCTTTCCTTAATTACTGAAAGTCATGTGCCCACACAAAATTGAAAGAATTTTTGCATGGGTTAATGGGTCAAAACTTTCGCTTAACAGAATTAAAAATCTGGCATTTAAAAGGTGCGATCATCATAGCCTTTCAATGAGCTTGATCCTATTTTGCGATCTAGTGGACTGGAGATGTTTTGAAGCCGCAGCCAGTTGTGAGATTGTGTTCCCATTGTCATCTTTGGTAGTCACAAGGTCATCTGCATCTCCATCTTCGACAACTTTTTGAGCGCATCGGACTGATCGTTCTTCACTTGACCTTACGCTTGATGGTCGTGTAGTGGAATGGTGTCCAGCCACCTTTGTTCTCGATCATGCAAAGATCATGGCCTACTATTAGAAGCTCCCTCGTGACTTTCAAATCCCCCGTGGCCGACAGAATGTGTAACGGTGTAAGGCCATCGATTCAACTCCCTTGCAAAATTGGGCTTTCCTATTTTTCCTGTTATAGGAGTAAAAGGAAAGATGGCTACACAAATATAAGATTTGGCACTCATGCAGTGAAACATGACATAGACTTGATGGCGTCAATACATTCCAAACCGTAAAGGGGTGAAAAGTCAGTGATAATAGTGAGCTGACTGATGATAACACCATGTGACGATCATCACAAGCTTTTATGCAATCTGACATGTTGAACTATGAACTTCCTAAAGTAGCTTGAACTTGTCAGTTTCAACCTTGTCTTGATGATGTTTCCAAAGTTTAGCATGTGAGCTATCTACGCCTCTATCCAAACACATTTAATGGTTTTGCATCAACAAATAGCACCTAAATCTACATGCTATGCAATTAATTATTTTCTCAATGATAAAATTAACCCATAATTTTCTATGCAATAAATAAATGATCAGATCGCCAAAATTTAGGTGTCCACAACGGCTAATGATTTTTTCATCTCTCTTTTGTGGGTTTGGTTTGCTGTTCATAGTTTTGTCCTGGATTGAGTACTTTGACTCATTCAACTATCAAAAGTAGAATTTGACATGTAAGAACCTTGACTTTCTACGGAGCTTACGTATTCTTTATGACTTAATCATTTTCTATGACCTTCAACAATACTCTCATGTTTTCCCTTATCTAAGTATAACAAAAGTTTAGACAAAAAAAAAAAGTATAACAAAAGCATTGACAATAGAAACTATGCCATGTGACACCATAAACATCGAACAACATGGTCGGAACGGATCCTTTACGAGAACCATGGCCATGTATGGTTACACAGTTTAGTTGATCAATTCTCAATTTGCAGATACAAGCTACTTAACAAATGGGTATCTAGACACCGTTGTCAACTGGATACCAGTATGACAAACATCCGCCTGAGAGACTTATCGAGCTTCATCTGAACTACTGACTCAAATGACCCGATGGTCGACTTTTGCTTGGTCGAGACCAAGAGAGTGAAAAGAGCCTTGGCCATTGTTTTCAACACGTTCGACCAATTAGAGCACGAGGTCCTCGATGCTCTCAAGGCCACGTTCCCCACTATCTACACCCTTGGTCCCCTTCATCTCCAGACGGAGCAACTACCCAGTAACGACACCAGGTTGATCGGGTTTCGACTCGAAATTGCCCAGGTCGGTCGTGTACGTGAACTTCGGAAGCGTCACAATGATGTCTCCAACACAGCTGGTGGAGTTCGCATGGGGGCTCGCAAATAGCGGCCAAACGTTCTTGTGGGTCATTAGGCTCGACTTAGTGGTCGGTGACACGGCGATCTTGCCACTGGAGTTCTCGGCCATGACGAGGGAGCAGAGCCTGCTGGCGAGTTGGTGCCACTAGGCGATCAGCTGGTTCCTGACCCATAGCGGCTGGAACTCCACAATCGAGAGCATGGTGACTGGCATGCCAATGGTGTGCTGGCCGTTCTTTGCGGAGCAGAAGATGACATGCTGGTACAGCTACGAGGAGTGGGGGATCGGGATGGAGATCGACGGTGACGTGAAGAGGGACGAGGTGGAGAGGCAGGTGAGGGAGCTGATGGAGAGGGAGAGAGGGAAGGAGATAAAGAGGAAGGCGATGGAGTGGAAGGAGATGGCCCGAGAGGCCACTTGTCCTTCCGGGTCGTCGTGCTTGAACCTGGACGAGGTGATCGACAAGGTGTTGCCGTCGCCCAGAAGAGATTAAAGTTTGTTCACACATTTCTTTAGGGTCCTCTTGTCTGGATCTTGTCCAAGGTCGCATCAACTTTACTCTCGTCACTTGGAATTGTTTGCGTGAGATTTTATAAATTACTTTTTAACTGTTCTAAAAATTTAAATTATCAAATCAAGATGTAATTTAATTTTTAATTATTTTAATATTTATTCTTACATTTATTCTGATCTTTTTTTGATTGGTATTATGTGTAGATATATATAATTGGAAAATGAGTTCGGAAGAATTTGAATTTAGGATTTTTAAAGTTATGATATCATGTGAAATTTTGTGAAATAACTGTTAAATGAAGACATGATTTAATGTTTAATTATTTTAACAATTTGCATATCTATATCCGTGCAGCTGCTATACGCATGAAGCAGTTGGTGTACGATTATAGGATGTTTCATTCAACTTCCTAATATTGGGCTCCCCATGTTAGGATGTTTCAAGTAAAAAACGAATTGGGCTCAAATTTCACAGGAATGCTACGGCCCAATTGGATATACGTGCTTCGTCTTATATTCCGAACCGGACAACTTAGCCTGCAATTCAGCATGTCTTTAGTCTGGGATCTTGCCTTTTCTTTGCTCTTTGGTTTTTTTTTTTTTGGATGGCTTTTTAACTTTCCCATCACACAATTAGTGCGCATGTCTTCTAAGGATATAAAATTGTTGATTCGTGAAAGTTTTGTATATGATGTCATTTTGCTATCAAATTTCCAAAGGACTACAAATCTTAAAAAAATGCAAAAACTACTCCTCTATTTGTTACTTTTATAATGCATCTTTTAAAAGGATAAATAGCAATATAACAAGTTGTCGAAAGATTAAGAAATTAGTAGTCTAATGTGGCTTTATCTAATATAACTCGTTATTACCGGTCACCGCATAACTTACAATCTTTGTACGATAATTAGAAAATCAATAGGAAGATTCAAGAATTTCAAAAAAATGGAAAAAAAAATATTTAGAAGGAGGTTGATGAAACTCCAAAGTGTGCCGTAAGGGGTGGGGGAGCTGGAGAGCTGGTTGTCAACGGTCATAGTAGGTTGTTTTCTTCTGGCGACAGTAACTACCTCTCGCTATCGAATGTTAAGTTTTTGGTTATCTTATCTTGGTGGTGTCAGTTTCGCGTCTTTTAGAATTTCTATTTCGCTTAATTTTCATTTAAAATAGTTTTTTTTTTTTTTACAGTTTTCCAATTTTTATTTATTTATATTATTGATTAGATGATTTAAACCTATAAATCCAATGTTAATGTTGTCAAGTTCTTCCTTTTCCCATTTATATAAGTTGAAGTGAGAGCAAAACAGCAATACGTGTTACAATATTTAAGAAGAGATTACACCCTACACATCCTGAAAATCCCACGAGCATCACATGCTAACCCAAAGAAGAAAAAAAAAAGGCAAAAAAGGAGGTTCGTGAAAATAATAAAATGAAAGATGGGGTGAAAGCAAAATGTAAATTCTTAAAAACGCAATATTTAAAGCACACCCTTATAATTTATTAATCTAATCTAGTGCATCGAGAAAAAAAGATTACACAATATTTTGAAAGGGTGAATACAAATATGATGAATTGATAAATAATTGAAATAAAAGTAGTCTCACGTGCCTTTCTAATTGTTGGAATTACCCATCAACTTGAGCTTGTAGGGCTGGCCGCTCTGTCCGGGTAGATGATCGATGGTAACATGCCAATTGTCAAAGTCAAGACAAGGGAAGCGGTCGTCCCCATGCCTGGTTTCTCTACACATGAATGGACTCTTTCTCATAGTCTTCCCGGGTCCTTGCTTCTAGTTTGAAGTCGTGGCCATCCTTGTACCTTCTGTTGGAATATAATATACGAAAACGACATGATCTTGCAATTTACGTCAATGCAAAATCACTAGAGAATTAAACGAAAAATTATAAACACACCAGAAATTTACGTAATTCGGTCCAAGTATCAGTACCTATATCCATAGGGAGAATCAACAGTAAGTAATTCACTATAATCGAAGAATCAGAATTTACAATCGCTCATACGCTCGAATATTTCCCACACCTAAATTTAACAAAAAATTCAAAGTGTTTATAAATAAACAACTCATTTGAACATAAATTTATGGTACAAAATTATGGCACGTTCAAGCTTAAAGTATAATGTGCACGGCTCTCTGCAGCTTGACGTGCGGCTCCTTTTCCTTGGTAGGGTTTTCAGCCGCGGCGCTCCTTTCTTTTTCTACGTGCAGAGGGCTTCAACAACTTTTTCTCTCGTAGGCTACACGTCTTTTATATGTGTGTGAAAGTCAAAGTCTTGACTTGGGCCCACCACCTTTTTTGGGCTCCACGTACAGACGCTTCTTTCCTTTTCTTCATCGGCTAAAAGAAACCCAGGTGTGAAAATTGTGTGCCCAAAGTCAAATATTTGGCTTTGAACCCCATCATGGATAAAGAAAAGAAGAATTCGGCTCCTCCTTTTTTGTTATTCTATTTTATTTCATCTTTTATGCAATTTCAAAAGTCGAACGAATCACGTTTTACAAACGCTCAAAATCGAGATATAATTTAATACCTTCAACGATCATCATCTTTCCATACTTCTACAGTAAGCGAGATTAGGTCAACCATTTCATCTCTAACACATCTTTTGAATGTGTCGACTGGATTCCTCCATGTTGAAACTCGACTTTGGTTGTGCTGGGAACATCACCCGATGTACTTCTTGAGATGAGATGTCAAGCTTAAGTTGGTCGAGAACATGCATTTTGAGAACTTCCGTTTGATGCCTAAATTCACTGTCCTTTGACAACGACTTTCAATCAATAGATACATGACATTTACAAATCCGTTCATGCAAACAATGTACCATTGGGATTCTTTAGTGTTTGAAATCAAATTTCGATCGTGCCATCGTGGTCATTTTCTCTTGACAAAATGCCCATTTAAGTCAATTGGGCTCACGCATTACAGGAATTCAGGCTTAATGCCCAAATTGGTCCCTAAATTAGTAAATTTGAATTTCGATCAATTTATAATCGTTGGATCCATTCCAAGAAACAAAAGTAGGTAAACAAATAAAATGCAACTGTGATGGAGATCCTAGTTGCCAATCGGGGCAATTGCGATGATCCAAGGGATTTATTCCTACATACATTCTAATTCACTATAGAAGGCTCATCGATTAACATGGCTAAAATATATATCACTTATAAGGACATAGAGAAAAGTCCCGATACCTCATCTTAGGGTAATTGCAAGAGAGAGATAGCCCCCTAGTACGAGCCAACTTAGGTAACTAATTGAACCCAGTTTCTCTATACATCGAAGTTCTGTTGCAAGCGTGTCCCAACAATAATGGATCCTTATACATTCTTTGGTACAAAACTCGGACTTGTGTACTCAAAGATGAGTGAAAGCTGTGATGTGAGAATTTTCATCTTCATATGGAGATTGATGGAACACTTTCCATGGCGATAAATGAAGAATGAATATGGAAGTTCTTTCCTTGTCCCTACAACACGGTGAACCTAGCATTGTACTATATTGTCACAACAAAAATAAAAAGAAAAGAAGGGAAAAAGAAAATATTATTTCAATCATTCAAAACAAAATACGCAACAGGACAATTAGGTGAGTGCGAGAGAAATTGCCCATGTGTCTAACCAAGTTGGTAGGCCAGGGTAACTTTTGCAAGTGGAACTTTTTTTTTGTGGTCAAGATATGGGGAGAGAGCTTTTGCTCTCTCAAGTAAATTGAAAAATCTGTACAAGTTGCTGAACAGATGTTCCCTCACTTGTGTTTTATACAATGGATGTTAGAGACATTTCACATAAGTTAAATCCGGCTCCGTGGGCGAGACTTGATGTGAGGCACTCGGCAGGGGACCGTGTTGACAATAGTTTTTTGATAGAAGAAATTGCCTCCCGTCGAAGATATTTTTTCAGGATATTTTCCTTCGTTAGAGAATATTCGAATGTCCACCTCAATTCTTGCACCTCTCGAGAGTGAGCATATTATCCCTTTTATATCGTGCATATCCTCAACGGATCGATCGTGCATCTCCTCGAACTTGGCTTTTCGATCGGCGGGTTCCAAATATGATTCGGCGCGTCGTGTTCGGTCAGGCCCTGATGGTCCCAACCAGCACTGGAATCGATGGTGCGTTAAGATAGGAACTGTTTCAGTGGCGGCGAGGAGGACCGGTTGGTGATGAGGATGCTCGTCTCGGGTCACGTTCCCTTTGATGATTCGGTGGCCATTGCTTGTCCTCAGAATTATGGACAGAGCTGAGAGATGCATTTATGAGGGTAAATCAGCTCATCTACTTCATTGAAGGGCAACACCCTAATAAATTCCAAGTACAGGCTTGATTCATTTCGTGAAGAATAAGTTATTTAAAAAATATTATTTTAAGAATGAATGATTCCGTCGTTTGAAATAATTAATTAATAAAAAATATTTTCATAATCTATAATAATTTATACATAAACATTTGTATGGATAAAAAATATATATATTTTGTTGTTTTTTAAAATCTATTTTTTCGTGAAAAAGCACACCATAAAATGTCAAGGAATGTCCTTTGGCTATTTATTAAGTCTCAATAAATGTGTTATGACAGTTGAAACGTTAAGCAAGTGTTTCCGTTAAAATGTGCAATTACGTTTATTTTCCGAACTTCAAAGTATGTTGAGAAATGTGTATTTTTATTTTTGCAGTCCCTTAGGGCGCTTATTAATTTATTTTCCTTAACTTTGGACTTATATAGAGTCAATGGGTGGTTGAATAATTGATTATTTTATACGGCCGCCACTTAATGTAAAAAGAGGGCTCATTGAATTTCTTCTCCTTTTTAAATTCGTCGACCCATATTGACATTTCAATTCGAAGAGACAATTATGTAGCTGAGATTTTGTTAATGAGTGTCTTAGAGACATCTGAACAACCAATGCTTTGAAAAATAATTTATTTTGAATAAAATATAATTAAAGACATCCCCATAACTAAAATATCTAACTAAATATTTTTCTAGAAGACATTATTTTAAATGAGCGTATGGGCTGGAGGCGAAACAATCCGTGTGCTCACTGAAATTTTTGAACATCTTCTCCATTGTTGAGGTCAAACATGGGTCATGCGGTACGCAACCCGCGAAATATAATTTACGTTATAAGAGGAAAATTATTTCAAATTTCAACCTCTTTCGTCATTTGCTTGTGAAGTTTATTTGACTAGTCTAGGAATTGCAACTTAGTAAAAACCAGTTGTCTAATTTGCATAAGCATTCAGCTAACCAAAAGTCAAAAATCAGCTGCTAAAAAATGACTAAATACGTGTAAACTCTTTGGAGTCACGACACCTCTATAAGCTGAATGTTTATATCTAATCATTCATGAGGTGTGCAATGTGAAGCGAAACTCTAGATAGCTTAGCCTTTTGTACTAGTCCCTTTGATGTCTAGCGAGCATAATATGAGTCAACTTAAAATATTTAATGAAGTAAAAAATCACGTAATTTGCTCTGCAAGAAGGTTGCTACTTTACACGTTTAGAAGAAAAAGAAAATGGCTACATAATTCATTCCTTCTAACAAAAAGATGATAAAAATGGTTACTTATAGCTTGTTTGTTAATGTTCATGTTTCTTTGTTTTTCTATTCTTTTGTGACTCGGAATAAAAAAAAAAAGAACATAAATATGTTTAGTAATGTCAACTAATTTTTCTACTCTCTAGAATAAAAAAAAATAGCCAGAGAATAATTTAGAACAAAAATAAGAAATATAAAAGGTAACTTCTTATTTTGGAGAACAATTTATAGAAATAAGTCATTACTTGTTTTCTTTTCTTTTTATTTCTTGCCACCTCATGCCTCCTGCCATTCACCACCTTGCCTCGCTGACCATTGCTGCTGAGGGCAAGAAGAAGAAAAGAGGAAAAAAAGAAAAATTAAAAAAAAAATTATCAACAAATGAAAAGAAATTCTATGTTTTAAAAAAATTCATAGGTTGTACCAAACACATTTCTATTTCTTTTTATTTTAAGAATAGAAATTTTGTGTAATTACCAAACACATTCTTTTACTCATAAATTGTTAGAGAAAATAAAAATAGAAAAAGACTATTTCTGAAAAGAAATTATTCTCCGAAATAAAAATGTTACCAAATGTACCTTTAATTCATTGGCGGCACAAGCACGGAATCCGATCTTGAGATCTGTTGATGGGGAGACATATGAAGGAACGGATGAATGGATGGATGGATGAATGAGAGCTCGAATTAGAGATCCATGGATCGTAGACAGTATTTCCCCGTGGCCTTTACCTCTCAAAGCATTTTTTTTAGACCACAGTATTTTACTAATGTTGTCAAATAATTCTCTTTACCTAAAATCCAATCTTAAATTCCGACCATCTGTTGCGGATCCTCAATTGCGGAATAGTTCCCGAAAGCTTTCGACACTCGACAAGCAAGTCTCAATCGTCAAAGCCAAAAAAGAATTCAAGATCCAACCACGGTTGCGAATAGTGTTGGATGGACTTTTTATTCTACTGTTCTACCCTGGGAAAAGTCGGGCACACGTGAATGGAAAATTGCAGCGTGCGTTGTGCGGTCGCCCTTTCCCAGTTCGCACTGCTTTTCTCTGTGGCCGGGATTTCGGAACACGAAAGAAAAGCGGATAACAACAGTCCAAGAAAATAGTCATTAGGACAGGATAAATTTCGAGATGTATCCTGCATCATTCGTATATTATGCCAACCGTTATTCTCTTGATAGTTAATTATGTGCATCTCACCGTGGGATTCACCTGATTAGTGGCTAAAATGGAATTGGATTCATGAATCGCAAAACATTTTTTTTTTTTTTTTTTGATTTCGGTAAGTTTCGAATTCTTTTAAGTGCACGAAGATTGACATTCAGTTTTGATTGCTCATGCTGCGCATGTCTAAAAGTTTTGCCCACACCAAGCGTGCATGCATCTGCTGCTTTGAAAAATGGCTCGTAGAGTTTGATGTGGAGAACACGGGAATGGGGATTATGATGGTGTAAATTTAGCCTATAAGACAACATAAACAAATGGAATCGATTTTCAAACATATTTCACTTGTCTAAACATCATTCAATGTTTATCACATATTCTCACTATAAATTCATTTTTCTTCCCATTGGATTACAGGTCTCATTCACTTCAAAGAAAATGAGCCCAATACAACCTTAGGACTCAAGTTTTGCTCATGCATTGGGATCTAAATCCAACTGCTGGTTTCCAAGGTTTGGGCATTGGGATCTTAGGTCTGTCTGATAAGCACTTGGATTCAATCATTGATGACAGTCTTGCAATAACGAAGATCAACCCGTATCCAAAAATATAAAAGTTACTTAATTTTTTTCTAAATTTAAGCATGAGTTTTGATTGATTAAAAATTTTTTTTCATCGATTCAATTTTTTGAATTAGTCAAACCACCAAAAAAAAAAGAAATCATTATTTTTTTATTTTTTTTTTTATAGAGGAACCAACCGAACACGCCAAGCGTTATGGACGTCGACCCAATTTCTGGGGTTTCGAGACCACAAGTGAACGTGGCGGTGCCTTTTTCTCTTTATTAAAAAAGAAGCCGTAATTTGACCGTCCGGTCGAGCCTGGTCACACTCTTCTCATCTCATCCCGCACCTCATCACGGAACGTCTCTCTCCCGTTTTCCAAGTCGCCAGGATCGCTCGCCGACATGTAACCCTCGTTCCCCTCTCGATCTCGATCTCGATCTCGCCCGGCCTATAAATACAACAAAACCTAACGTACCCCTCTCTCCCAGAAGAGAGCAAGAGAGCAACAGCAAGAGAAACGATCAAAACACATAGAAGAGAAAGAGAATAGAGAGATGGGTTCGATAGATATGATCCAAAAGCCGCACGCAGTGTGCATCCCCTACCCAGCCCAGGGCCACATCAACCCCATGCTCAACCTCGCCAAGCTCCTCCACCACCGGGGCTTCCACGTCACCTTCGTCAACACCGAGTACAACCACAGCCGCCTCCTGCGCTCCCGCGGCCCCTCCTCCCTCGACGGCCTCCCATCCTTCCGGTTCCGCACCATCCCCGACGGCCTCCCACCCTCCGATGTTGCTGACGCCACCCAGGACATCCCCGCCCTCTGCCAATCCACGAGTAAGTTCTGCTTGCCCTACTTCCGGGACCTGCTCGAGAGGCTCAATGAGGAGAGCACGACGTCGGGTTCCCCGCCGGTGAGCTGTGTGGTGTCGGATGGCGTGATGAGCTTCACGCTTGACGCCGCTGAGGCGATCGGTGTGCCAGAGGTCCTGTTCTGGACGACGAGCGCGTGCGGCTTCATGGGCTACGTACAGTACCGCAATCTTGTTGACAAGGGTCTTACTCCACTCAAAGGTATGCATTACTAAATATTGGTCTGATTTGGTTTGTTTAAGCATTCCCACTTGGAAGGTCTACGGCTAATGATTTTTTCATTTCTCTTTTGTGTATTTGGTTTGCAATTCACACTGTTTAGTTTATTTTGTTCCGGATTTGCATGATTAGTCAGTGGCCGAATATTCATAGTTTTCTACTAGGTAGAGTATTTAACTAAGTCAACAGTCAAAAGTAGAATTTTAGATGTGAAAACGTTTCCATGAATGGTCAAAACGGTTTGATTGATCGACTGTCAATTTGCAGATGCAAGCTACTTGACAAACGGGTACCTAGACACCATCATCGACTGGATACCCGGGATGAGAAACATCCAGCTGAGAGACTTACCGAGCTTCATCCAAACCACTGACCCGGATGACCTGATGATACACTTCGTGTTGAGAGAGACCGAGAGAGCGAAGAGAGCCTCGGCCATCGTTTTCAACACGTTCGACCGGTTAGAGCACGAGGTCCTCGACGCTCTTAAGGCCATGTTCCCTTCCATCTGCACCCTTGGCCCCCTTCATCTCCTTACAGAGCAACTACCCGATGACGACACCAAGTCGATCGGGTCCAACCTGTGGAAGGAAGACTTAGGCTGTCTCGAGTGGCTCGACTCAAAACCGCCCGGCTCGGTCGTGTACGTGAACTTTGGGAGCATCACAGTGATGTCTCCGACACAGCTGGTGGAGTTCGCATGGGGGCTCGCGAACAGCTGCCAGACGTTCCTGTGGGTCATCAGGCCCGACTTGGTTGTCGGCGACACGGCAATCTTGCCATCGGAGTTCTCGGCCACGACAAGGGAGCAGAGCCTGCTGGCGAGCTGGTGCCCCCAGGAGCGAGTGCTAAACCACCCGGCGGTTGGCGGGTTCCTGACCCACAGCGGGTGGAACTCGACGATTGAGAGCATCACCGCCGGCGTGCCGGTGTTGTGCTGGCCTTTCTTTGCGGAGCAACAGACGAATTGCCGGTACAGCTGCGAGGAGTGGGGGATCGGGATGGAGATCGACGGCGACGTGAAGAGGGACAAGGTGGAGAGGCAGGTGAGGGAGCTGATGGAGGGTGAGAGAGGGAAGGAGATGAAGAGGAAGGCGATGGAGTGGCAGCAGATGGCCCGGGAGGCCACGCGTCCTTCTGGGTCGTCCTACTTAAACCTGGACGAAGTGATGGACAAGGTGTTGCTGTTGCCAAGAAGAGATTAAAGTTTGTTCGGAAATTCGTTTGCGATAGCGGAATGTATGAGAAGAACTCTTTAGACGGTCCTCTTGTCTGGATCTTATCAACTTCAGTCTCGTGGCTTGGATTTATTTCCATTTATTTTTGTGCAATAAGCAATGAAATGGCGGCTGGTGATAGCATTGGATCAATAATAATAATAATAATAATAATAATAATAATGACAATAATAGTCGTATTACCGTATGGACCTGATAATCCCACTTTGAGGGCACTAGCCAAATTTGAACATTTACCAAGTACATGATTGGTTGAATAACTTATTATCTTATTCTGCCACCATTTCCTCTAAGAAGAAGACCAATTGAATTTCTTCTCCTCTTTAAGATCGTTGCCCCACACGTTTTCCTTAGGGAATGGTTTGAAGAAATAATTATAATTAGGATTTTGTCATTGAGTGGCGTTGATACACGTTTTCCTTAGAGAATAGTTTGAAGAAATAATTATAATTAGGATTATATCATTGAGTGGCGTTTATATACATTTTCTTTTCTCCTATGCTGAGGTCAAACATGGATCATGCGGCACGTAATCCGCAAACAAAACAATTCAATATAACGAGGAAAGTTTTCAATCTTTTACGTTTTCAATAATTAGGATCCTTATTTTTTCAACTATATTTTACTAACCTAGGATTTGAAACCTATGATTGAAAATAAGCCAATTGTCTAATATGAATACGCCTGTTGCTAACCAACCTTAAATGGATCTCCAGCTAAAAAATTGAAGGTTATATGCTCAAATCGTACTAAATGCTTGTAACCTCTTTAGAGTTAGGATATTAGCATAAACTAAATGCTTATACTTAATAGCTGAGCCTTTGTACTCGTGATGTCGGATTCCTAGATTATCACAAAGAGCACGGCCGATAACCAAAGTTTTGACTTGAAAGATTTGATTAATGTAAAAAGAAAAAAGTACTTAATTCGCTAAGAAAGTTGCTACATATGTGGTAAAAGAATTTTAAAAGAAAAGAAAAGGGCTATTTAATTCATTCGATGAAAAATACATCTATATAAGAATTAGAATCTTGCCTATCGTAGTGTTAAAAAATGTTCAAACTGACAAATAATGCTCATAGTTCCATTTTTTATAAGACAATATTGGTGCGATTATTTTGCTGAAAAATAAATGATTTAGAAAATATTTTCCTAAAAATAATTACTTATATTGCCTGACAAAATAAATGAATGAAAATATTTTCACCATCAATTAATATATTAAATAAAAATTGTTATATGTAATAAAAATATTTTTCATTATCTAATTATTTCAAGTGATATAAACGATCATTTAAAAAAAAATGTATTTCAAATCATTCATTATCTGCAAAGCAAATGAGCTTGCCTATTTCCTTTTAGGATCTTGGAATGTAAATTCCCAGTGTTCCAATATTCGACAACGAAACTCTATTTTTTAATTTCAGCTAATTGTTTTAGGTTTTAGGAAACAGATTCTTTAATTTCGGATGAAAATAACTATTTGGTGTTTTTGAAGTGCTTGTTTTGACACTCTAGAAGATATCGGAGTCATCAAATCCAAAACAAAAATGTATAAATATTCCCCTAAAAATCCAAAGATTGAAAAGGTATCAAATAGAATTTTTTAATCTGCTATTGAGCTCCGGATGTTAGGGTGGGTGCTTGCTATTGCTCACAAAAAGTAGGACTATGTAAACGAAAAAATAATTTAACTATGCGTATATAAACCTGTTCCTTTCAATAATGAGTCATGACTAGTCGATTTCAATATATAGAACTCGTGAATAATGATGATAGTTGTGTATGATTAAGCTATTAATTAATGTTGGCAGATGGTAAATTGTTTTCTTGAAAAAGTTTCACTTATCTAAACATCATTTGGTATTTATAATAGGAATAATATTATGAAAAACTCTAAACTAGTACACTCAAAATAAATTTATCCAAAATAAATTTTTGAATAAAAAAATCCAAACTGGTACACAAATGACAAATTTAATCTTTGTTAGTTTTCATTAAATTTTACTATCAAATTGTCAAGTTAGATGACACATGACATTTTATGGGCGTATTAATTTGGAGTTTTATCTTTCATTTATCATAAATGTATTAGTTTATGATTTTTCATGGAGAATAAATTTGCAATAAATGTACCTGTTTGGGATTTTTAATAGTCAAAAAACTAATTTATGATAAATTTGTCATAAATGTACCGATTTTAGGTTTTTGATACCATTAAACTTTGTTAATAATCCTTATTACAAATCCATTTTTCTCCTCACCAAATTAATAACTCTGATTGTTATATAAGAAATGAATTTTATTGAAAAATATTTCCGATAATTTCTTTAAAAATGATTTTTTTTTTGTGTGCTTGGTTACTTTTGCTAATAAGATGGAAGTCATTTGTTATAGGAAAGTAAGGAAACGCACGACAAAAAATAAAATAAAAAATAAAAAATAAAAAATCGAGTATGACCCTAAAACTTGTGGCTACCGAGGGCCCAACATCTGAACGTCGAGGATCCAAGTCTAGCTGCCGTCCTCTATGGTCCGTCCACTGGGGTCCTCGAATTCGCCTGTTATGCACTTGGATCCAATCATTAGGGACGATCTTGACGTATTCGGAAAAATCGTTGATAATTTTCTGAAGAAAATCCATTTTCTCAAAGTTAGGGAGATGTCTTTCTTGATTGATATGATTTTCTTTGGACTCATCTTTTTATATTATCTGAATGGCGAATATTTAAGCAAATACTATTTAATGTTGATTTATTTCATCAAACCCGCTAACAAAGCCACGTATATCAAAAGGGTCTCCCGGCCTATAAATGTACCCCAACCTACCTTCTTCCCATGACAATTGCCATCTCTCTTTTCCATACGAAAGGAAGAAAACAAATCAAATTTCTTGAAAAATGCCTTCTTATTGAATTTTCCATGAAACAAACATACTCTGTAAACCATTTTAATTAGAGACTGAATTTATTGAAAAATTAACCCACGATGTACATTTGATTACTAAACTTGCACTTTTTTCTTTAACTTCTCAATTTTGTAATTTATGTCATATATCGTCCAACTTGTAGAAAATTTCCAATTAAGTTCCTTGGCTCTAGTTCTGCCAAATTGAAAATGACGAATCCGTCGATGTCGGCCTGGTACGAAACGCAAAGATTGGTTCCACCATAAGCAATCAATCAATCTATTCTTCAAGCAAAAAGAATAGTTGATGTGTGGTTTCCGCTGGCTAAACTACGCGTGCAATAATCCTAGCCAAAATTGAGCAGAATATTTGATAACATCTCGGACGATGGAAATATATTTTATTCGTAAGTGACACAAGTGATGTTGCATAAGGCGAGCAATTGAAAATGACGAATCCGTCGATGTCGGCCCGGTACGAAACGCAAAGATTGGTTCCACCATAAGCAATCAATCAAGCAAAAAGAATAGATGATGTGTGGTTTCCGCTGGCTAAACTACGCGTGCAATAATCCTAGCCAAAGGCGCTGTGCGTATCGACCCGTGCAGTGCTGTAGCTAACGCGTTAAGTATCCCGCGGCAGAATATTTGATAACATCTCGAACGATGGAATGCATAAGGCGAGCGATCAAACAATAATATAGACAAAAGAATAAAATAAATCGGACATCAGATTTATGTGGTTCGGTCATAAAGACCTACGTCCACGGGAAAGCAGCAATAAATTTCACTATACATCAAGCAATACAAGAAGATTACACACTCGAGTTATTTAAACATTCTCTCGGTATTTCCCAAGCCCCAATTACACCCAATAACGCACACAGTGTTTAGTCCTGAAATTCATCAAGAAATAATCTCTCAATCTCACGAAAGAATTACACGCAAATCTTACCACGGGATTTAATTGGCTTGAACACTAAATCTTCTTGGATGTAATTTACGAACAAGAACGACAAAGAAAATCCCTCCAAGCACTCAACAACGAGACAGCGCTTCAAGACCAATTCTTCATGATCAACAACTACCCACGGGCAAGCCTTGAGAATTGATATGTAATCCACCGCCAGAGAATTCCATGCATGAGGGGAAAACAAATTAGCTAGGATTCGGTCAACTCAAGTAAAAGCTTGGACTTTCCTATTTTAGCAGCTGTTATCTTGCCAATTTTAACCAAAATATATCTCTATATATTTTAAACAAAATCCAAGTCCAAGTCAAAGTTGGACTTTCCTATTTTAGCGGAAAAACTCTCCAACGCAAATTCAAAATTTTGGGAAGTTGATATTTGGATATTCTTTACTCGATTCGAACGTCCTCAATATATCCAATTCGGAATATTTGGAATTTCACATTGAGCTCAAATTCGAAGACGTATTTTAACAAGTGATATTTTTAGAAAAATATTTTTCAAATTATTCATTTTTTGCGAAACAAACATACCGTAAAATATTAAAGAGTGTCCTTCAGCTATTTGTAAAGTCTCATTTTATGCGCTTTGACAATTTAAACGCTTTGACAATTTAAAGGTTTAAGTGTGACAGCCTGATTTTCCAATTTTAATTTCAATAAATTTAGACGGGCATTTCGTTGGCATGCATATGGTTCTTTTCCTTGAGTCGGCCACTTATGTGAAAACTAGTCTATCGGGTGAAGTCGTTAAGAAATTCTAATGCATCAGACTCGAGAAATTGGCCAGGAAGCGACCTTTCGACCGAAATAATTTGCGAAGGGTCATTACGACACAAATAAAAATCGATTAGAGACGGAGATAGGTCTACTCGACAGAGCATGTGATCAAGTGTGGGTGATTCCACCGGATCACAATCTTTGTTGATCGGCCTTTGATCGACTTTTTGTCGATTAGATGCAGCCTTGTGTTCGTATTTGAAATCTTGAGATTACCCATTAACAACCGAAATCGCCAATGTTTCAAAGATGTCGTTGTGGCTTGAGATGATCAACCACAAGGTCAAATGCGTGAAAATTTCTAAAGGCTACCCGGTAGGTTGGTAGCTAGTATCGTCTTGCCAAAGTGAAATTAACCGGGAATTGAGATCGAATTCGAAATGGAAGTCTCGGGTGTGTCACAAATCATTTTAGGAATATTAACTCATCTTCGGAAGATTTTTCATGCAAGCGAGTTTTTCAAAGAAAATAATCGAGAAAATAGCTAATTTGGCTTGAGAAATTAGTAGGCCTGCTTTTGGTCGTACTTTTGGGAATTAAGTTGGTTTTACGGATTAGTGAAGATGTTAATTGAAGTGTGGTGCCATTGAATTAATTTTATGAACTTCAATTTGATTCAATTGGAAGAGAATCAAGTGAAATTGAAGAATTGGTCGTCAAGATTTTGGGCCGGCGGAAAATGAAAGTCTGGCCAAACCATTGGAGAAGTTGTGGAGGATTTGAGTGAGTGGAAGATGACATGGGATGATGTCATGGTGGTTGAGCGAGGTTGAGATCTTGACACGTGGACGGTGGAGATTTGCGAGAAAGGTGACCCATCACCATCATCTTCCTCCTTGAATCAAGGAGTTGTCTTGGAACTTGGAAAGGAGAGAGAGAGAGAGAGAGGCGTGCGAACCAGAAGCTCGGCCGGCCTCCCCTTCGCTCGTCCGGCCGCTCGGCCGCTCGTCGCCGGCCGCCCCTCCGCCCGCTTGCCGTCGCTCAGCCCGCGTGCACCTCCGCTTCTCTCCTCTGTCCTCTTTCTGCTGTTCGGTGCCCTTGTTGTGCGAAGATCAGAGCAAACCGAAGCAGCATGTCCCGCTCGCCGCCGCAGCAAACGACCGAAGTTGAAGTCGTCGCCGTCGCAGCTCGCCGCCGTCCAACCGCTCGCTCGCCCGCTGGCTCTCGTCGCTGCCTTGGTCGCGCTTTCGTTCGCTCGTTCGGCGTCCCAGCAGCTCGTCCGAGCAGCTCGGGCCTTCGCCGGAGCTCCTTCCGCCGCCGTGCACCCCCGCCTTAGCCCGCCGGAGCTCCGCCTAGTCCTTGCCACCCTTGCTCGCCCCAACCGACGCCGGATCAGCCCTCCTCCGCCATGGACAGCAGCTGCAGAAAATGGGTATGGCAGCCCCTTCTTGGCCCATTTTGGCCGCCTTCCCGAGCCCGGATGCTCGGCCCGCTTTGAGGAAAGTTGATCCTCGCGTCGTCCCCGTCGTTTTGGTCCGCTTGGCTCGCTAATCCGGTGAGTTTAACTCACTAAATCTTGATTAGAGGGTTAATGATGCCCTAAGTGTGCTTAGTCTAAGTTAAGTAAGTTTAGGTGGTTAGATTAGTTTATTTGGTTGATGATTAGATTATAGTGTTTAATTAAGTTAAAGTGTGTTTAGTTTAAGATTAAGTATGTTTATTTTTAATATAAAGTCTTGATGTGACATAATAGGGTTTTAATTTTGAATTATTTAATTGCTTCGAAATTCTGGAAATTTATAATATTAGATTAATTCCGAAATTATTAAAATATTATTATTTAAAAAAAAAAACGAAAAATTATTTTTGACCCCGGTTGCTCAGAATTTCGTGCCAATCGCTGTTGTGTAGTCGGATTTTGAAATTGATGATTGGATGTTATAAATTGAGTGTGGATCGTGAAAAATATGAATATTATTATTTAATTATTTTCGGAATAAATTTAATTATTTAATAAATTCCGAAAATTTTGTTGACCCTAAACTCTAATTTACGTGCTTTGATTCTTTGCTTTGTGCATTTAGAATTTGATATTGATGATTGGTTGTGGCGAATTGAGTGTGATTTCGATTTATGAGGATTCTTTATAAAATCCTAAGTGTAGAAATTGATGGGAGATTGGCCGTGATGAACCACCTATTATTAGAGTCGTGCTTGTGGGGCCGTGATGAACCACCTATTAGAGGTCGTGCCCAGTGGGGCCGTGATGAAACCACCTATGAGAGGTCGTGCGCAAAAATGTGATGAACCACCTATTAGAGGTCGTGCCAGTGAGTGCGTGATGAACCACCCATGAGAGGTCGTGCGTGAGGCCGTGATGAACCACCTATGAGAGGTCGTGCGAATGAGGCGTGATTGACCACCTATTATAGGTCGTGCCTAGTGAGGCCGTGATGGACCACCTAATTAAAGGTCGTGCCGAGTGGGGCCGTGTTTGCCACTGATTGTTAAACCTTCCTATAGGGTCGGGATCGAGAGCAATGATTGATTTGCTAGAATGACATGTAATCGGCCAAGTCGATTGATCGCTGAGACGATCCACGTGGTTGAATTGTTCTGATGATGTGATTATGCCATGGTTGTTTGGTCATCATAATTGTACGTGGTTGAATTATATAAATTGTGCTAACCGAGATGAAGGCTGAGGGCGAGGTAAGTCTTCTGTGTGATGTGGCTAGGCCACCGGGGCGTATTTTCTTTCTAATAGGGGTTTAGGGGTTGAACTGGCTGAGACATCGTCTCATCCCGGTTGTGGGATTAAAATTTCGGTCCGGTGGACGGAGTGGCCAGATACCTTTGGTTGGCCTTGAGGAGTTGCGGATGTGAAGTCATAAGGATTGGAGAGCGTGTACGACTTGTAGGTCGTAGACGCAGTTCATTTTTAAGAGCCGTCTTTCGTAGACTTTTGGCTGTAGGCCTCGTCTGTAACTCCGTTGGTTTATGTAAGGGATTGGTTGTGAAATTGTTCCTGCTTTTCTATCCCGTATTTTATTGTCAAGGGTTTTATAATACGTTCCGCTTGCGTAATAATAAAAGGAATTGGGTCGGCGACTTAGCTTGGGACGTCGCATTTGATCGACCGTAGCGGGATGTGCGCGTGCTCGGGGTTCGGGGCGTGACATTAAGTGTTACTGTAAAAATTGGTAATTACCTTTATGTTCACATTATGTTAAGAAATGAGCATTTTTGTTTTTAAATCATTTAATTAGTCCCGTAGGAGCTCATATGGAGTCAATGGCTAGTCGAATAATTGATTATTTTATTCGGCCGGCACCGACGGGGGAATAGGGTGGGGAATAGCTAGGATAATTGTTAATATCAAAACCGCGTTGGTCAAATGAGAAGGAAAAAACAAAGTAGGCTGGCGATGTCTTGTACAACCAATGCCATGAAAAATAATTTATTTTGAATAAAATATAATTAAAGATGTCCCTATAACTATATACCTAGCCAAAGAATTTTCTAGAAGACATTATTTTTAAATGAGCGCATGGTCAAGAATGCGTCATGCGGTACGTAACCCGCGAAAAAAATACACATTATAAGAGCAAAAGTTCTTCAAATTCCAACCTCAGTCATTTGCTTGTGAAGTTTATCTGGCTAGCCTAGGATTTGCAACTTGTTAGCCAAAAAAAGTTAGTTGAATTTGCATAAGCATTTAGCTAACTGGACCAGTAAATTCAAATGTACTACAAACTGTTCTGGATATTTTTAACTCAAAATCCAAAAGTCATCCGCTAAAATCCGACTAATTAAACTCTTTTAAGTTACAACACGTGTAAAGACCGAATGCTTCTATCTAATCGATTCATGAGGTGTGCAGAGTCAAGCCAACCTCCAGATTGCTTAGCCTTTTGAACACATTTGATGTCTGGCAAGCATAATTTGAGTAGATAAAAAATATTCAATAAAGTCAAAAAATTAATTAGATTACTCAGCACGAAAGTTGCTACTTTACACAATAAGAAGAAAAAAGAAAATGGCTACACAACTTAATTCGTTCCGTTTAAGAAAAAGATGATAAAAATGGCTACTTAATTCATCGGCTACACAAGGTGGGTAGGCATATGAAGGAACAAATATATTGATGGAAGAATATGAGCTCGAAAAAGAGATACATGGGTCGTAGACAATATCTCTCCATGGCCTTTCACCTTTCAAATCATTTTTCATGGACCATCGTATTTTGCTAATGTTATCGAATAATTCGCTCGTTACCTAAAATTCAATCTTTAATTTAAACTATCTACCGCAAATCCTTAATTTTGGATGAATTCTTAAAATAGGGCTATCGTCACTCGAGGAGAAATCTCAATCATCAAATCCAAAGGAGAACCAAGATCCAATGACCACTACAAACAAAGCTGGGAACATGTAAATGGAAAAGTAAAGCATGTGTTCTGCAGTTACCTTCACTCAAATTTGGCTTCGCAGCGCAATTCGCACTGCTTTTCTCTATGGTCAGAATTTGGAACACAAGAGGAAAACGGATAACAACAGTCCAAATAATAATCATTGTCTATTTTGACAAGTCAAGGCAAATTTCGAAAAGTATATTGCATGATTCGTAAATTATGCGAATTATTATTATCTGGATTATCAATTATGCACATTTCAATATAGGTTCACCTGATTGATTGACAATTGAAATGGAATTGGATATATAAATCAAGTAATATTTTGTTTTCCCGCAAGTTTCAAATTCTTATAAGTGCATGACACATGTCTAAAACCTTTGCTCACACTAGGTATGCATGCATATGTTGCTTTCAACAATGACTCATAGAGCTCCATATAGAGAATACGGGAATGGGGATGATAATGGTGTAAATTTAGCCTGTAAGATAATACAAACAGATGGATTCAGTTCTCGAACATATTTCACTTGTTTGAACATCATTTGGTGTTTAAAACCGTCAAATTACAATCCAAGCATCGAGGATCTAAATCCAACCACTAGCTTTCGAGGTCTAGTTATCAAGACCTTGGATCCACCCATCAAGCACTTGAATCTATTTATTAATGACGATCTTGTAATAACAGATATCAAGCCGTATGTAAAAAATTAAAAACTACCCAATTTCATGAATTAGTCAAACCACTAAAAATAAAGATTTTTTAGCAAAAAAAAAAAAAAAAAAAACCAAACACGCCAAGGATCATGGCATCAACCCAATTTTTGGATTATGAGATTTGCAAATGAACGTGAACAAGCCATGTGCCACGGGCCAATCAATCGGGATTGTGACCGCGCAGCGACTCGGGCACTTTAGGATCAGATTGGATCGCCGAAGCACCTAAGCCAAGCCTTGCTCGATCGAACGCTTACTCGCTCGCCTTACCCGGATCGTAGAGAGAGAAAGAATCTAGAGAGAAGAGTTTTGGAAAGATTGAAGCTTTGTATTGCGGAAGTAGTGGATATTTACAAATGAAGGAGTACACCCCTTTTTATGGTTGAGGGCATCGGATTACATCTATTGATCTAGAATTATATTGGCGAACGAGATTGCACCGCCTCAACTACCAACATAAGTGTTCAACTACTAGACATAAATGCCAACTACTAGCTACCGACATATATGAAGCTAGCGTCTTCTAGAAACTTCGGGGAGAAAGCTTGTTGGGAATTCGAGGAGCACAAGAGGTCTACCACGGACGAGTCACGGTTGACTCTGGGGAACCTCTCAGGTCAACCTTCTTTCGGCTCGTGATATTCTCCCCCACTCAATTGAGCGACATCCTTGTCGCTCACAGCTTGACGGTCGGCCTTCTTGGCATGAGCATGGTCTTTGGCATGAGTTCTTTGGTTTCGACCTCGTTTAGTGCGGACACTCACGAACGAAGTACCACATCCTTCGATGATGAACTCGAACTTGTCACGCGGCTCCATCTTCGGCTTGGATGGAGCATGCGGCGCGCACTCAACCTCGGGGAAGAGCACTTGGATGGGCATGGCGTGTGTTGGAGTAGGATCCAACTCTACCTTCGGCTTCACCTCGGCCAGCTTGTTTAGTCGCTTCACGGACTTCAAATTCTTGTCGAGGCATTGGATTGTGGCAATGGTCTTGGTGTCGACCACCCCTTTGATCATGGGGAACATCGTCGGGTATTGCGGGTCGAGGATCACGATGCACTTGGTCCTCATGTCGATCATGACTCTCATGCTATCGAACAATTGAATACCAAGGATGAGATCATAATCATCAAGAGGGATTACCTCGAAATCCATTTTACCCTTCCATCTGCCAATCTTGACATCCACGTCCGAAGTTGCTCCTACACCATGGACGCCCTCCAAGTTGATCGGCTTGAAGGTATTCCCGGTTGGCTCCACACGAAACTTTAGGGCCTTCGCCACTTCGGTCGACATGAACATGTTCGATGCTCCCGTGTCGACTAAGGCAAAGAGTATTCGATCGCACACGTCGACCTCCACGAAAAACATTTCCAAGTTCGACACAGCTTTTTCTTTGGATGGCGATCGAGCTTGGACGGAGTTGATTGTCTTCACGCCTCCAAGTTGGATTTGTCGCATTTCTTCTTTGGGCTCCTCCTCCACCTCATTGATGGCTAGGAGTGCGTTGATTTGTCCCCTCTTCGGCACTTTTGGATCCAGTGCGGACCTTTGCAAATAAAGCAAGGAGAGGGCAGAGGTTGATCGAACTTACTCGCGTAGTTCGCCTGTGATCAACCCCTTTGGAAGGATAGCTTAGAAGTTCCTTCTCCCATGTTTTGGCTCGGCCGCCTTGATAATGCGCACCTCAAGGAGTGCTTCTTGCGTCATCTTCGGGTCAATTCGACCTCCAATCTCTTGCTCAGTTGTTACTCGGGTCAACCTTGGTGAGATCGATGAGAGACTCGGTCATGCTTTGTGCTCTCGCAAGGCTACTCACGTCCCGATGCTTCAACTCAAGTTGTGCCCATGGCTTGAGTCCATCCATGAATGCTTCGAAAGCCTCCTCTTCACTTAGGTTGCGAATTTGGAATTTGAGTTCCATGAACTCCTTCACGTACTCTCGGATCGTGCCTCTTTGCTCGAGGCGATGGAGCAAGTTACGAGCTTCTTGTTGAGCGAACTCGAGGAAAAAGTAGTCGCGGAACTCCCTCACGAAGTCGTGCTATGTGTCCACGGAATCGGCACTGCGTCTAATCTCATCACACCTATTGCGCCACCACAGCATAGCCGTATCAGTAAGGAACATGGAAGCCATTCTAACCTTGATCGACTCGTCTCGGATGTTGACGGTGCCAAAGTATTGCTCCATACTCCACACGAAGTTGTCCACCTCTTGGGCAGATCGGTTGCCTTTGAACTCCTTTGGTTTTGGCACCTCAATTTTGGACACAGCTTGAGTAGGTACCGCACCGTTCGTGATGCTTAGCTTACATAGGGTGAGCTTGGTCTTGAGCTCTTGGATCTCCGCCTTCATGACTTCGACCTCTTCCCTACACGGGCTCACCTCCTCAATCACTTGGACACGCTCGTTCAAACCATCGATCGATGCTTCGAGAGCTTCATCCTTGTCGAACAATGGAGCCATAGCTTGGTTGATGCCGGTCGTGAAGTCTTCACGGAGCGAGCCCTCAACCTCCATGATCCGGTCTCGCACATCGTCAAGACCTTTCATGAGTTCGAGCACGGCACTCCGGACCTTCCCGATCTTCTCATCGAACGTAGCCATAGCATCTACCGAGGTAACTCTTTTCTTTGCTTTGCGAGTCTCCTTGACTTCACAGCCTCTCCAACTATAGCCACTTTTTGGCTTGACATTCTCTCGAATAGTTGGCGCTCTTTAATCTCTTGGAAGCGGATCTCTCTTTAACTCTGATACCACTTGTCATGGGCTGATTGATTGGGATCGTGACCGCGCGGCGACTCGGGCACTTTAGGATCAAATTGGATCGCCGAAGCACCTAAGCCAAGCCTTGCTCAATTGAACACTCGCTCGCTCGCCTTACCCCATCGTAGAGAAAGAAAAAAATCTAGAGAGAAGAGCTCTGGAAAGATAGAAGCTTTGTCTTGCGGAAGTAGTGGATGTTTACAAATGAAGGAGGACAGCCCTTTTTATAGTTGAGGGCCTCATATTACATGCATTGATCTAGAATTCTATCGGCGGACGAGATCGCACCACCTCAACTACCGACATAAGTGTTCAACTACTAGACATAAATGCCAACTACTAGCTACCGA
>CM027851.1:4562370-4600982 GCA_016097595.1 Eucalyptus pumila
AATTTAGCCTGTAAGATAATACAAACAGATGGATTCAGTTCTCGAACATATTTCACTTGTTTGAACATCATTTGGTGTTTAAAACCGTCAAATTACAATCCAAGCATCGAGGATCTAAATCCAACCACTAGCTTTCGAGGTCTAGTTATCAAGACCTTGGATCCACCCATCAAGCACTTGAATCTATTTATTAATGACGATCTTGTAATAACAGATATCAAGCCGTATGTAAAAAATTAAAAACTACCTAATTTCATGAATTAGTCAAACCACTAAAAATAAAGATTTTTTAGCAAAAAAAAAAAAAAAAAAACCAAACACGCCAAGGATCATGGCATCAACCCAATTTTTGGATTATGAGATTTGCAAATGAACGTGAACAAGCCATGTGCCACGGGCCAATCAATCGGGATTGTGACGCGCAGCGACTCGGGCACTTTAGGATCAGATTGATCGCCAAGCACCTAAGCCAAGCCTTGCTCGATCGAACGCTTACTCGCTCGCCTTACCCGGATCGTAGAGAGAGAAAGAATCTAGAGAGAAGAGTTTTGGAAAGATTGAAGCTTTGTATTGCGGAAGTAGTGGATATTTACAAATGAAGGAGTACACCTTTTTTATGGTTGAGGGCATCGGATTACATCTATTGATCTAGAATTATATTGGCGAACGAGATTGCACTGCCTCAACTACCAACATAAGTGTTCAACTACTAGACATAAATGCCAACTACTAGCTACCGACATATATGAAGCTAGCGTCTTCTAGAAACTTCGGGGAGAAAGCTTGTTGGGAATTCGAGGGAGCACAAGAGGTCTACCACGGACGAGTCACGGTTGACTCTGGGGAACCTCTCAGGTCAACCTTCTTTCGGCTCGTGATATTCTCCCCCACTCAATTGAGCGACATCCTTGTCGCTCACAGCTTGACGGTCGGCCTTCTTGGCACGAGCATGGTCTTTGGCATGAGTTCTTTGGTTTCGACCTCGTTTAGTGCGGACACTCACGAACGAAGTACCACATCCTTCGATGATGAACTCGAACTTGTCACGTGGCTCCATCTTCGGCTTGGATGGAGCATGCGGCGCGCACTCAACCTCGGGGAAGAGCACTTGGATGGGCATGGCGTGTGTTGGAGTAGGATCCAACTCTACCTTCGGCTTCACCTCGGCCAGCTTGTTTAGTCGCTTCACGGACTTCAAATTCTTGTCGAGGCATTGGATTGTGGCAATGGTCTTGGTGTCGACCACCCCTTTGATCATGGGGAACATCGTCGGGTATTGCGGGTCGAGGATCACGATGCACTTGGTCCTCATGTCGATCATGACTCTCATGCTATCGAACAATTGAATACCAAGGATGAGATCATAATCATCAAGAGGGATTACCTCGAAATCCATTTTACCCTTCCATCTGCCAATCTTGACATCCACGTCCGAAGTTGCTCCTACACCATGGACGCCCTCCAAGTTGATCGGCTTGAAGGTATTCCCGGTTGGCTCCACACGAAACTTTAGGGCCTTCGCCACTTCGGTCGACATGAACATGTTCGATGCTCCCGTGTCGACTAAGGCAAAGAGTATTCGATCGCACACGTCGACCTCCATGAAAAACATTTCCAAGTTCGACACAGCTTTTTCTTTGGATGGCGATCGAGCTTGGACGGAGTTGATTGTCTTCACGCCTCCAAGTTGGATTTGTCGCATTTCTTCTTTGGGCTCCTCCTCCACCTCATTGATGGCTAGGAGTGCGTTGATTTGTCCCCTCTTCGGCACTTTTGGATCCAGTGCGGACCTTTGCAAATAAAGCAAGGAGAGGGCAGAGGTTGATCGAACTTACTCGCGTAGTTCGCCTGTGATCAACCCCTTTGGAAGGATAGCTTAGAAGTTCCTTCTCCCCATGTTTTGGCTCGGCCGCCTTGATAATGCGCACCTCAAGGAGTGCTTCTTGCGTCATCTTCGGGTCAATTCGACCTCCAATCTCTTGCTCAGTTGTTACTCGGGTCAACCTTGGTGAGATCGACGAGAGACTCGGTCATGCTTTGTGCTCTTGCAAGGCTACTCACGTCCCGATGCTTCAACTCAAGTTGTGCCCATGGCTTGAGTCCATCCATGAATGCTTCGAAAGCCTCCTCTTCACTTAGGTTGCGAATTTGGAATTTGAGTTCCATGAACTCCTTCACGTACTCTCGGATCGTGCCTCTTTGCTCGAGGCGATGGAGCAAGTTACGAGCTTCTTGTTGAGCGAACTCGAGGAAAAAGTAGTCGCGGAACTCCCTCACGAAGTCGTGCTATGTGTCCACGGAATCGGCACTGCGTCTAATCTCGTCACACCTATTGCGCCACCACAGCATAGCCGTATCAGTAAGGAACATGGAAGCCATTCTAACCTTGATCGACTCGTCTCGGATGTTGACGGCGCCAAAGTATTGCTCCATACTCCACACGAAGTTGTCCACCTCTTGGGCAGATCGGTTGCCTTTGAACTCCTTTGGTTTTGGCACCTCAATTTTGGACACAGCTTGAGTAGGTACCGCACCGTTCGTGATGCTTAGCTTACATAGGGTGAGCTTGGTCTTGAGCTCTTGGATCTCCGCCTTCATGACTTCGACCTCTTCCCTACACGGGCTCACCTCCTCAATCACTTGGACACGCTCGTTCAAACCATCGATCGATGCTTCGAGAGCTTCATCCTTGTCGAACAATGGAGCCATAGCTTGGTTGATGCCGGTCGTGAAGTCTTCACGGAGCGAGCCCTCAACCTCCATGATCCGGTCTCGCACATCGTCAAGACCTTTCATGAGTTCGAGCACGGCACTCCGGACCTTCCCGATCTTCTCATCGAACGTAGCCATAGCATCTACCGAGGTAACTCTTTTCTTTGCTTTGCGAGTCTCCTTGACTTCACAGCCTCTCCAACTATAGCCACTTTTTGGCTTGACATTCTCTCGAACAGTTGGCGCTCTTTAATCTCTTGGAAGCGGATCTCTCTTTAACTCTGATACCACTTGTCATGGGCTGATTGATTGGGATCGTGACCGCGCGGCGACTCGGGCACTTTAGGATCAAATTGGATCGCCGAAGCACCTAAGCCAAGCCTTGCTCAATTGAACACTTGCTCGCTCGCCTTACCCTATCGTAGAGAAAGAAAAAAATCTAGAGAGAAGAGCTCTGGAAAGATAGAAGCTTTGTCTTGCGGAAGTAGTGGATGTTTACAAATGAAGGAGGACAGCCCTTTTTATAGTTGAGGGCCTCATATTACATGCATTGATCTAGAATTCTATCGGCGGACGAGATCGCACCACCTCAACTACCGACATAAGTGTTCAACTACTAGACATAAATGCCAACTACTAGCTACCGACATAAATGAAGCTAGAGTCTTCTAGAAACTTCGGGGAGAAGGCTCGTTGGGAATCCGAGCAAGCACAGGAGGTCTACCACGGACGAGTCACAGTCGACTCCGGGGAACCTCTCGGGTCGACCTTCTTTCGGCCCGTGACACATGTCACCCTCTTCTCATCCCTCACCGCATCACACATCTCTCACGTCTTCCAAGTCGCCTGGAATTGGTCGCCGACGTGCCACCCGCCTTCCCCTCTCGATCTCGCCCCGCCTATAGATAGACCAAAACCAGAAAAGAGCAAGACAACAGCAAGAGAAACGATCAAAACACAGAGGAGAGAGAGAGGGAAATGGATTCAATAGATATGATCCAAAAGCCGCACGCGGTGTGCATTCCCTATCCAGCCCAGGGCCACATCAACCCCATGCTCAACCTCGCCAAGTTTCTCCACCACCGGGGCTTCCATGTCACCTTCGTCAACACCGAGTACAACCACAGGCCCTCCTCTCTCGATGGCCTCCCATCTTTCCAGTTCCGCACCATCCCCGACGGCCTCCCGCCCTCTGCCAGTCCACGAGTAAGTTTTGCTTGCCCTACTTCAGGGACTTGCTCCAGAGGCCTAACGAGGAGAGCATGACGTCGGGTTCCCCGCTGGTGAGCTGCATGGTGTCGGATGGCGTGATGACCTTCACACTTGATGCTGCAGAGGCAATTGGCGTGCTGAAGGTCCTGTTCTGGACAGCGAGCGCGTGCAGCTTCATGGGCTACGTGCAGTATCGCAGTCTTATTGACAAGGGTCTTACTCCACTCAAAGGTATGCATTCCTAAATAATTGTCTGATTTGGTTAAATTAAGTAATCTCACTTAGCAGATTTACGGCGAATTATTTTTCTTCTCTTTTGTGGATTTGGTTAGCGTTTATATCGTGTGGCTTTGTTTGTTCCTGATTTACACGACTAACCAGTAGTGGACTGTGTCGTAGTTTTCTAAGTACTTAACAAAGTCAACTATGAAAAGTAGAATTTTAGATGTAAGAACGTTATCATGAATGGTTAAATGGTTTAATTGATCCACTCTCAATTTGCAGATGCCAGCTACTTGACAAACGGGTATCTAGACAACCACCATTGACTGGATACCCGGGATGAGAAACATCTGCCTGAGAGACTTACTGAGCTTCAACTGAACCACTGACCCGGACGACCTGATGATACGCTTCTGCTTGAGAGAGGGCGAGCGAGCGAAGAGAGCCTCAGCCATTATTTTCAACACGTTCGACCGATTAGAGCACGAGGTCCTCGACGCTCTCAAGGCCATGTTCCCTCCCATCTACACCCTTGGTCCCCTTCATCTCCTTACAAAGCAACTATTTGATAATAACACCAGGCCGTTCAGGTCCAACCTGTGGAAGGAAGAGCCAAGTTGCATCGAGTGGCTCGACTCGAAACAACCCAGCTCAGTCATGTATGTGAACTTCGGGAGCATCACAGTGATGTCGCCAGCGCAGCTGGTGGAGTTCGCATGGGGGCTCGCGAACAGCAACCGGGCGTTCCTGTGGGTCATTAGGCCAGACTTGGTCGTTGGTGATGCGGCTATGCTGCCTACGGATTTCTTGGCTGCAACTAGGGAGTAGAGCCTGCTGGCGAGCTGGTGCCCCCAGGAGGGGGTGCTAAGCCACTCAGCGGTTGGCAGGTTCTTGACCCACAGCGGGTGGAACTCCATGATCGAGAGTATCGAAGCCGGGGTGCCGGTGGTGTGCTGGACATTCGCTGGGGACCAGCAGACAAACTGCTGGTACAACTGCCAGGAGTTGGGGATCGGGATGGAGATCAACAAAGACGTGAAAAGGAACGAGGTGGAGAGGCAGGTGAAGGAGCTGATGGAGGGGGAGAAAGGGCAGGAGATGAAGAGGAAGGTGATGGAGTGGAAGGAGATGGCCAAGAGGCCACGCGTCCTTCCAGGTCGACATTCTTGAACCTGGACGAGGTGATCAACAAGGTGCTGTTGTCGCCCAGAAGAGATTAAGCTTGTATGGACATTGCTTTGCGATTGGGGCGAGTATCCAAACGATTCTGTAGACAGTCCTGTTGTGTATTGCCCTGTCAAGATCATATCTACGCCCTTAGTAACTCCGGTCTCGTCAGTTCCGATTGTTTTCATTTAGTTCTGTGCAGGTGGCATGCGTGTGAAACATCCGGCTGCAATAAAGTGTTTTCCCATGTTTTTATTGTGTTTTCTCCGTACATACATTCGCGTCGATTTCTTCATGAAGCAGTGGCAATACGAGGAAGCAAAGGTGGCCCGTGAGAGCTTTGGATCCGAACTCTTACAACCTTTCTTGGTCACATAAATAAGACAATATTTACAACGAGAAAATACTAGGTACCTTAGTAATAGACAGTTAGATTTACATAAATCCATTCGACCCTCAATTTATGTTATTCCCAGGCTTACATAGCGAAAAATTTCAAATTGTTTTTCTTTTCTCTCTCTTGGCCATGGTGGTCTAAACTCATAAGTGAGGACATCTGTCATTACCGCGAGAGTACGTGTCATCACAGGCCTTAAAATTCAAAATCGAGGAGGTGAAGCTTCCGAAACTCTCGATTGAATGATTCGCTACTTCCGTAGAGCTCGGAAAGACTTGGAGGCCATCATCGAGGGTGTTGTGGATGAGATTGAGAGAGCGGGTGGAATCATGACTGGCGTCGAAGGTGCTTCTTCAGTCTCTATGATGGGGAAGATAGAGAGGGAGGTTATTATGGAGGAGAGAGAATGTGTGTTTGTGGTGAGTTGTGCCTGGAGAGGGAGCAAGAGACTTGATAGACAAAGGAAGAAAAAGTAACGGAGAGAAAGGACTAATAAAATTCGAAAATTTCTGCAATATGGGTCCGCAAAATGACACGTGTCGAGCATTCAGTGGACTTGTGCATGTCTGACATGTTTATCACTTGGAGTATCTAATATTTTCTAGATGACAGCCATCTAATATGAAATTATTGATGCTAAAGTTGATAATTTTTATATATCTTTTTCTACCTTTTTTTTTTGTTTTTTGTTTTTAAAAGATGCTGGCGAAGGCTTGCGTTCCCTAATCGAGATTGGGTGAGGGCTGCAACACCCAAATCAGGCAAAGAATCACCCTTAATCAGTGGAGGAAAATAAGAGAAAAAGAAAAAAAAAAGTGGAAAAATTCAAAAAATAATTAAAAATTACAATAATTATTCATGTCAACGCTAGTGGTACTACATAAGATGGCTAACATCTATGTTAGTATTCGATCAAAATTAGCCGAATGAACTTTATTGGTAAATTATCAAAAGGTTTAAGACTAAACTAACTAAATTTAAATATTCAAAACTAAATAAACACAAGTGCAATAGGTTTAAGACTATATTAAAGCTTTTTTATTAACCTCTAGACTTGATCATGAGTTCGTGACGAGTGCACTAGTCCACCATCGCCAGCCCACAAGTCATGCATGGTCTAATGTGGTAATAGAGCTCCAAGTAATGGCTTGGAGCTGATTATCTTTAGCTACTTGGAGCGGACATACTTTCTTAGGGAACACTAGGGATATACAGAGAGAATTCCATAGTTATTAACGAATTTTTGAACCATCGTAATTAGGAGTGTCAAGAACCGAACCGAAAACCGAACCGAACTGAACCGAAAAATTCGGTTTTTTCGGTTCGGTTCGGTTTTCGGTTTGGTTCTAGTTAAAAACCAATATTTTTTTATTGGTTCGGTTTTTATCGGTTAACCGAACCGAACCGAACCACGAACCGATAAAAATCAAACTATTAAAAATTCGGTTCTTTTTCTGAGCCCAAATCAGCAAAAGTTGCATGGAGATGTCGTCTTTTGCTCCTCCGAACGTGGGGAAGGAGACTAGTTGCGAGAGCCGGTCCATTTCGGGCAGAGACTCGTTTGCTCTGTTTTTCGATCGTGAAACAGAGCAACGCGAGAGAGGGAGAATGTGATGCTAGGGACCAGAGCTGATGAGAGCAAGTAGATCTCTGTGATCTGGCAATTGAATTATCTGAAAAAAAGCAGAGAGTTGGAGAGAGAATATTTGATTTGCAATATTGCTTCTGGGTCCAGCAAAGCAGAAGGGAAAAAGAAGGAAGAGTCTGTCAGTGAACCGCTCGCTCAAAGGTCACTTCTCTTCATCCGCCGAGTTCCAAAAAGTTTCTTCACCACCAATCAACGCCATAATCCACCGATCACCATCTCTCGACTACCAACTTTCATCGTCGCATCCCATAATTGAACACCGCGAGATCGGCCATAACGGGATGGGGAAAACAGAGCATTAGTTTTTAGAGTTACAGAGGGTTCATTGAAAGATCTTTCTCATCGATTGCTCTCATTCTCATGTTTTCTATGTCAATTCAATCACCGTAGCCGCCATCGTCTTGATGCATTGCAGAGAGACCCACCAAAAAAAAACGACATGGAAAAGAAGGGCCCGATCACGAATCTAATAGCTGCACAAAATAAGACAAGTACTTATCGATGAAGATGGACGGACGAACTCTCAGAGAAAAATGGAAGCTTTTGGCTGCAGCTGCCCTCAAACGAAGACGAAAAAAGAAAAAAAGAAAAGAAAAACCGAAAACCAAAAACCGAAAAACCGAAAAACCGAACCGAACCGAACCGTCGGTTCGGTTTGGGAGAGTTCTCAAACGGTTCGGTCCGAACCGTACCGAACCATTGACACCCCTAATCGTAATGATGGTGGTTAGAGGAGCAATGGTGGCTCGAGTCGCAAGGACGAGGAAGGGTTTGCGAACCATGGCAGTCCGCCCTAATGCCGTTGGCGCTTTACGATCGGCTAATTTCAGTTTGGCTCACTAACCTTCGGGTGCACATATCTCCTTTGTCCAAGTATCAGAATGGCACGATTCTCCTAGCAATAGCAAACCCTACATTTTCTTTCTTCTCCTCATTTCATCCTTATAAACCAATTGCAACTTCTTTGTCTCTTTAAATCTGATCAAAGCGATTCTTGATCATTCAAAAAGCTCATTGTCTCTATTATGAAATCATTGGGAAGCGAAAACTAATAGTGATAGTTTTTTAAGTGAGTACGTGAGATTGAAGAGTCTTATGAAGGAAAGGAAAAGAGCTGAACTTGTGGGTCGACCCTTTGGATTGGAGGTCCCCCTTCCTAGTTATAGGCGTGAGATACCGACCTAGACATGGTCAGAGATTTTTTTTTAAAGCTCTTAGCCTCAGCTAGACCGGTCGGGTGGACTTTTCTGCACGAATTTAGTGGACTCCGGTCAATTCTTTTGCCGCCAAGTACCAGATATTGTTGTAGGATTTTTCTTTAACTTCTCTAGCTAGATTCTACAAATTGGATCAGTAATTTAACACAAATATTTGCATCTAGCCAAAAAAACTTTGAGGCTTCTAATAACAAAAAAAAATCAGACAATTTGGATTTAGAGACTCGATATATAACGATATGATCGTTGGATATCGAAAGATTGGTTATCGATATTGACAAATTCCATTTAGTTATGGTGTCCGATCGAATCATTATAAGTATGAAGTAACCCATTTTATGATAATGCCGTGTATTGTTGATGTGATAACGACAGGGCAAATGAATGACATAACCATCACCCACACGGGCCACAATCGTCAAAGAGAATTCTGCATATGATCATATTCAATGCTGGAAAATCCAAGACACGCTGATTATAGGCTTAAAGGGAATGGTATAGAAACGATCTTTAATGCAAACATTAGGGTCAACCTAAACTTTCCCCAATTTTTGTACCAAAGAAAAGGTTGGTAGAATAGATTAGATCACAGTACGATTCATACAGGAGATAACTCTGTTAATTTGATTCGTGTGAAGTCAATTTCGCTAAAGAGCACAATATATATTTTCAACATGACAATGCAATAAATCCATAATTCGGAGGACTAACCTAAAATGTCACACCATGTAAAAAGACGTATCGGGGATATGATCGGATTTTAACTTGCAAAGAGGAGTGAGTTTACGTGTTTAAGCATCTGAGACTCAAATGAACATGAACGGTGCTATAGATCCACCTGACACCTCGACCCTGATGTCGAGCGAATCAGGAGGAAAAGGCTAGTGGCCCAGGCTGAACGACTTGATGTGGTCCTTGAGTGACCTCTTGTGCTTGAAGCCGGAGCCGTAGACACAGAGCCAGCGCTTGCCGCAATTCTTCTCGTGGGTCCCCTATTCACCCTCGACGGCAAGGAACGTGCCGCAGTTGGGGCATGCGAAGGGCGTCGACCCGTGCTTCTGCTTGTAGTGAGTCTGTAGGGTCCGGAAGTCCTTGAGTGGCTTGGCCCTCGGATGGTCTATGTCGTTCCGGCACACCTCAGCGCGGCGGTAGCACGGTATTTCCAATATGGCCCGCGGCTGCATGCCCTTGAGAGAATCTGGCCCTCGGCAGTACTGTGAACCGTAGCCCCACATGTGCATCTACAACACGCATTCATGCGGAGAAGTAACACATGACTTTTGTATGATTGTTATGTTTGTGGGAATTTTATTGTCAATGTCATTCTAACTAGATATAAATATATAGTTATATCATGATCAACTCGGAGTAAACTAGCTTTCATGCAGAAGCTAGAAGGAAACGCAACAACTCAATACACGGGCTCGAGTTCTAGCCTCATGTCAACTAAAAAGGTGCGGTGCATCAAATCTGTCCACCAGTTCACCAACATTTGATCTTAAACACACATTGCGATTAGTTTTCATCATAGATGCGTGTTACTACATGATGTTTAGCTAACCAATGGTCCAAAAATATGCCCACCAATCGCACCTCAGCTTCTTCTCACCAGAACATTGTTGTAGCGGTTGAACATTTTCAAGCAAACATGGCATGACAAATGGGTGAATTTGTTGAATCTTGCAAAAATGTGATATAAATATAACTCACGAACTATTACAATATTTTCTCATACTACATACAATACTTGAACAATTCTACACAATTTCTCACACACTCACATGCATACATAGCACACAACCCACTCTCATGACCCCTGCACAAGCACCCACTCACTCTTTATTTCTCTACACCTACACTACACACACCTCACGCACGCACTCCACACCACTTTTCACACGCACGTACACAAGAGGCAAGAGCCCCTATTTATATGAGGCAAAGTCGGGAGCATTCACCGACTTCCCTCACCAAATATCTCTTTCTTTCTATTATTTTATTGCAACTTGTTGACCCATTTGTCAACAATTGCGACTACTGTTTGGACAGGAAACTTGGCTGTAGATTACGGCTGAGGAATTGTCTGGAGAGAGAGAAATCTGGACGAGTAAGAGAGATCTGGATAACGAGAGAGAGAGAGAGAGGCGGTGCTTTTTCTAACAGAATCCAATGAGGATTTGTTCCGAAGCAGGGATCCAATATCTTCCCACGCTCGCACTTCGGCTCCTAATATCCGAGGGAGAACCCGCCGATCCGCTTGAATAATTAGGGAGGCCGAGTTGGAGCCCCACGGTAACGTCATCCCCAGCTTCTCTACACGGACTAGCGTTAGGGTTAGCGTCTTTAGGGTTCTCATGCAGAGCCATGGCCATGAAGCTCAGCAAAGGCAGTGGCTCGGAGGGAATTCCCCTGCCATTGTTCAGAGGAACGTCGACATTTTCAGACTTCTCAACCTCATGGCAAGTACTTGAGGAGGCCATTATAGGAGAGTTGCAAGAACTATAATCCATTTATGACTCATTTATGCTAAATAAAAAAAACTAACTATGGTCTTGAAAGATATTTTTTCATTGAATTTTCCGTGAAACGGATGCACCCTTAAAAGCCATTTCAAATAGAGACTGAATTTATTGAAAAATTAACCCACGACATACATTTGATCACGAAATTTGCATTGTTTTCTTTAAGCTCTCAATTTTGTAATTTGTGTCATATATCGTCAAACTTGTAGAAATTTTCCCATTAAGTTTCAATTAAGTTCCTTGGGCTCTCATTCCGACAAATTAAAAATGACAAATCCGTCGATGTCGGCCTAGTACGAAACCCAAAGGTCTGTTCCACCATCAGCAATCAATTGAGCAAAAGTATGGATGATGTGCGGTTTCCGCTGACCAAACTTCGTGTGCAATAATCCTGACTAAAATTGAGCAGAATATTTGATAACTTCTCGGGCTTGCGGTCAACGTCGATAGACATGTCGAGATAGGGTGCGTGAAACCAATAAAAGTGGGAAATTATACGAAACCCAATTTGGATTTGGATCGGGTATGGGCCGTCATAATGAGCCGAGCCGAACTAGCCGTTGTTTGGAATATGTTTCGGGAACGGTCTCTTTTGGTTATCTATCTTTGTTCCCAATTGGACTAGACCCAGGGGTTAAAAAAGATCCCATCCGAACCGAAAATTTCGGCTTTTCCAAGTCGGGTCTTTGTGCAGGTAATGGATAAGAAAAATTGGGGTGCCTTGACAGTTGGATAACCCGGACAAACTGAAAAATGACAGAAACTAAACAAACTCGCAAATAAGAGCCCAGTTCGTTCGGGGGAGGGAGAATACGAATGGATGATGCACAGTGGGAAGCCATTCCGGAGAGCGAGAGCTGCTAAGAGAGGAGGTGTTGAGCTAGACAATATTTAAAAAGTCCCCAAAAACATATACAGTTTAGTTAAATACTTTTGTCGTAACTTATTGCAAAGTAGCTTAGAAAGTTAAAACGATTAAAAGAAAAAGAGAGAGAGAGAGAGAGAGGAAAAACAAAGGGAGCTATTGCTTATTGTCTTCTAAGGCTATGGCGAGGGCTCCGAGGGTTTGCCACCAACCCAGGCAAGGGCTCCGAGTTTTCTTGACTTAGGTGAAGTGACAGCGAAGTAGCCTCAAGTGATGACGCTTGACATAGATACAAAGATGCTGGATGCCTTGCATACATCTGCAATGCTCGGCCATCAACCTCGGTAGCTCTTGGTAACCCTCGACTCACCAGATCTTGCTTGAGCCGCGATCCTCTAGGTCTCGCCTAATAGTCGAGAGGGCAACGTTAGAGAAGATGAACTAGGCAAGGACCCAAGTGCGGCTGCCCTTATTGGAGAGCTAGGCAAAGACCTTCGATGAGTGACTTCCAGTGAAGAACTAAGCATAACTGCTTAGGACTTCAACGGTTGGAGAAAATGAATAGTCGAGCACAAGATTAGAATATGAAAATATTAGTGAGGGCATTTCAAAAATAAAATAAAATAAGGTTCATTAATCATGGAAGTTGCCATCCAAAAATGCTGAAAGCAATGTTGATATTTCCTCAAAGTGGGCAAAAAAAGAATTATATGACAACCTGAAATTTTTCCAATGGACTTTCTTTTTTTTTTTTTTGGTCGAAGAAACAGATGGTATTCATTAAAGCGTGACATTACAACCTGAAGATAAAGCATCGCCATATACTATATCAAACAAAATATACGGGGGGAAATAGATTCCAGTTTTGGGCCAAAGCATGGAGATGGGCCTTTGCAGCCCAATCAGCAGCTAGGTTTGCTCCCCTTCTGCAGTGGAGCATCGTTAGGTTAGGAAACTGAGCAACCAAAAAGAACGCTTCATCGAGCACTGATCGCAACTCCCACAGTGACGATCGCAAACCCTTCTTGATTTCCATAAGATGAAGACAGTCAGATTCAACTTCCAGAGTGGCGTTGTGGAGGCCTTGGCTGAGGAGATGTCGAAGTGAAGAGATGAGGGCTTGACACTCCGTTTCAAATGCTGAGTTTGCAAGGACGCGTCTCAAATGCAGATTAGTAAGTATCCCTTTGTGATCTCTGTAAAGACAGGCGATGGATCCAGTGGTGCTACCCGGCTGAAAGCTTCCATCAATATTGCATTTCAGGGTACCCAAGTCAGGAGGTCGCCAGACGTGTGTCGAATCAATCGGTTAAAGCGCAAATCTGAATTGAGATGCAAGGGAGGAGATCTGTTGTGATTTCAATTGGGTAACAGCACTCTGTATGGCGAGTGCGGGAATCGGCTTCCGGTTGCGAAAGATAAAATCATTTCGCATCTGCCAAATCTGCCAAAGGGTGTTCACAACCAGCTCCAAACCAGGTAAGTGCCGAGGTAAGTCCAACCTTTCTGTGAGCCAAGAATCGAAGCTGTTGGTGGTAAGTGATGACAGCAGAATATTAATCTAAGGGTCAGACCAAATAGGGTGTGTCCATGGACAATGGAAAAATAAATGTTATAGTGATTCAGGAATTTGCTGGTGACATAGAGCGCAAAAAGGGTCGGGGATGATATGTCGTTGGAATAGATTCACTCTGGTTGCAAGGGCATTATGGCAGGCTGACCATAGAAAGGTCTTTATTTTCGGTTCCGTCTTCATTGCCCATATTCTTTTCCATAATGCTGCAGCAATATTTGTTGATGTTGATGCTCTGTTACTCTAATAATGTTATATCGATTACATGACAGCATAATAGTTGCTTCGTACAGTATGTTGTTCATCTATTGTGGCTGACCAAATAAGTTTATCAGTCGAATAAAGAGCTCTAACTGGTATAGAGAGAATTTCAGTAGTAATATGATTTTCAAAGAAACGTTGGATCATATTTTGGTTCCAGTTGTCGTGGATGGGATCAATAAGGAGCATCATTTCAAATTTAGTCCTTATCACAGTCCACGGAAATTGATTTTTTTTTCCAAAAAGCCCAATAGCACTATAATCGAGAGGATCTCCTTCATCATATGGCTTTCACAAGGATCACACAGCCCAACAAGATATGCATCCTTCATCTTATATTACAAACCAAACGACTTGGTCTACATTTTAGGACATCTTTAGTTCTAGGATCTTGCCTTTCCTTTTTTTTTTTTTTTTTTGGGGGGGGGGGGGCATTTTTGATTTTCCATTACACCATTAGTGCACATGTCTTTTAAGGATAAAAATTGTTAATTTGTGAAAGTTTTGTATCTGATGTCCTTTTGCTATCAATTTTTAAAAATACAAGTATTAGAAAAATGCAAAAAATACTCCTTGATTTGTTAATTTAATCTAACGCACCGAGAACAAAATTATGAATGTTTTGAAAAGGATAAATACCAATATAACGAGTTGATGATGGATTAAAAAATAAGCAATATGATGTGGCTTGTAATAGTCTGATATAGCTCGTTAATACCAGTGATCACATGACTTAAAAGTTTTGTACAATAATTAGAAAATCAATTAGAAGATTAAAGGATTTTCACAAAATGGAAAAAAATGGAAAATCTCAAATAAAGACTCAAAGTGAGCATATTTTCTCAAATAAGAACCCAAAGTGACCGTTGTCCCAAATAAAGACCCGAAATGGTTAACAATTCTCAAATAAAGACCTGAACTTCGTCGGCCGGCCAAAATGTTCATCAGCCCGGCAAGCATGTAACATTTTTTATGGTCGGAATATGGGCAATTTTGTCCAAAAATATATATAGATAGAAATTAACAAACCCTAAAAACAAAACCCCCCCAAACCCTTCACGTTCTTTTGACCTAAAAAAAACTCTTCACGTTCTCACATTTTTCTTCTTCTACTCTTCATTTTCTCCGTTCTTTGTCCTCTCTCGCTTGGAGAACCGAAATTTTATGTTAATGGAACACGAATTGAGAGAGAGAGAGAGAGAGAGAGAGAGAGAGAGAGAGAGAGAGAAGGAGGGAGGAAGGGAGTACCTTTGGAACTTAGGGAACCAAGGATCTTGCTCCATTAACAGAGAATTTGGGTTCTCCAAACGAGAGGGGACAGAGCACGTAAAAGATGAAGAGCAAAAGAAGAACGTGAAGAGTTTGGGGATTTTGTTATGAGGTTTGTTAATTTTTATCTATATTTTTTATAGAAAAAATTGCTCATATTCCAGCCACCAAAAAATGTTGCACGCTCGCCACCGGTGAACATTTTGGCCGGTCAGTGGGTTCAAGTCCTTATTTGGAATAACGGTCACTTCGGGTCCTTATTTGAGAAAGTAAGCTCACTTTAAGTCTTTATTTGAGATTTTTCCTGAAAAAAATATATTTAGAAGGATACCGATGAAACTCCTAGGTCCCTGCTTTCGGTTTGAAGTCATTGCCATCCTTGTACCTTCATCCATCATCATCTTTCCATACTGTCAATCATTTCGTCAACTAACACATCTTCCAAATGTGTCGTCCAAATTCCTCCATGTGGAAACTCGATTTTGGTCATGCCAGGAACATCGCTCGACGTACTTCTTATGACGAGATGTCATTTTTAAGCCCATCATGACCGTGCATTTCGAGAATTTCTGTTTGATGCCTAAATTCGTTGTCCTCAAACAACCACTTTCGATCAATAGATACACAACATTTGCAAATCCATTCATCAGGTAAACAAATGTGCCATTGGTATTCCTTGGAGTCGAAAGTGAATATTTTGATTGTGCCGTCATGATCATACTTTCTCACGATAAAATGCCCATTTAAGCCAACTGAAATCGTGTGTCACGAGAATTCATGCTTGATGCCTAAAAATGTCCTTAAATGAGTTAATTTGAATTTCAATCAATATATTCGGATCCATCCCAAGAAACAAAAGTAGGTAAACAAATAAAACACAACCGTAATGGAAATCCCAATCGGGATAACTGCAATGATCCAAGAGATTCCTTCCCACAAACATTCTAATTCACCCCATCGGTCAACATGGCTAAAATATATATCACTTATAAGGGCATAGAGAAAAGTCCGAACCTTATACCTTATCTTAGGGTAATCACAAGAGAGAGATAGCTCGAGCCCTAGTACGAGTCAACTTAGGTAACTAATTGAACCCATTTTCTCCATATATCAAACTTCCGTTGCATGCATGTCCCAACAACAATGCATCCTTATACATTCTTGGGTACAAAACTCGAACTTGTCTATTCAAAGACGAGTCAGACCCACGATGTGAGAGAATTTTCATCTTCATTTTAGAGATTGATGGAAGACTTTCCATGACTTTAGATGAAGAATGAAAATTCCTCCTACAACATGGTGCACCTAGCATTGTACTAGGGAAAAGTACTAAAAAGTCCTAAATATTTTATATTGGTACCAATTTAGTTTTAAACTTTTCAATTTGACCAATTTAGTCCTAAACATTTTCATATTAGTCCCAATTCAATCCATCTAACTAATTTAAGTCGGAAATTACTGACATGGCCACCGGCGGGCTTATGTGGCGCCACGTGGACAAATTTTATAATTTTTAATATTTTCAGATTTTTTAAATTATTATTATTATTATTTCTCTTTTCTTGTTTTTTTTTCTTTTTCTGTTCTCCTTACCCTTTGGCCGATAAGATTGCTAGTCAACCATTGCCGGCTACAAGTTGGTTGGAGCGAGGGCCAACGCGCCTTCACCAGCCACAAGCGAGGGTGTTGGCCCCGCCCAAATTCAAGCGAGGGCCAAAACCCTTGCCCATTGGCCGACAAGGGCCTCTGTGCCCTTGTTAGCCACAAGCGAGGGCACAGCGGCCCTCGCTCATGGCCGGCGAGGGTGCGGCGGCCCTCGCCCAAATCTAGGCAAAGGCACGATGCCCTCACCCACCACAAGTGAGGGCATTGGGCCCTTGTCCAAATCTAGGCGAGGGCCATGACGGCCTCGCCTAAGGCGTTGCAACTCTCACCCGCCACAAGCATGGGCCTTTGCGCCCTCGCCTATGGCTAACGTGGGTGCAGAGGCCCTTACCCTTGGCCAATGAGGGCCGCTGCGCCCTCATCGACCAATGGGCGAGGGTTTTAGGCCTCACCTGGATTTGGTGGGGGCCTACACCCTCACTTGTGGTTGATGAGGGTGCGATGGCCCTCGCTAATGGCAGTGAGGGCATGGGGACCCTTGCCCCAATCAGCCTGTGGTCGACGATGGTTGGGCGGCAACCTCACCTACAAAGGGGTAAGGAGAAAGGAAAAAAAAAAGAAAGAAAAAAAAAGAAGAAAAATAATAATTTAAAAAATCTGAAAAATATCAAAAATTACAAAATTTGTTGATGTGGCACCACATAAGACCACCAGTGGCTACGTCAGCAATTTTCGACTTAAATTAATTAGATGGACTAAATTGATTTAATTGAAAATTTTAGCATTGAATTAGTGCCAATACAAAATGTTTAGAACTTTTTGGTACTTTTTCCCATTGTACTGTACTTTTTTTTTTTTTCGGTCGAACTAGCATTGTACTATATTGTGGTGACAAAAAGGAGGAAAAGAAAAAGAATAATTTATTTTGATTCTTCGAAATAAAATGTTCAACCAGACAAATAGATGAGAGCGAGAGAAATTGTCCCCATGTCTAACCAAGTTGGTAGGCAAGGGTAAGTTTTGCGAGTGGAATTTTTTTTTTTTTTTTTTGGTCAAGATATGGGGAGAGAACTTTTGTTCTATAACTTGGATTGGAAAATCTGCACGAGTTGCTGAATAGTTGTTGTTCCCTTGCTTGTTTTATATTCGATGGATGTTGGAGACACTTCACATTAGTGGAATTTGGCTTCGTGGTCGAGCCTCAATGCGGGACACTTAGGAGGAGACCTTGTTGATGTTGTATTGACACCTAATATTCTAGAAAATAATAAATAAAATAAAAATTCGGTTTTGGAAATTTTTTATTGAAAATATATCTTCATTTCAAAATTCAACAAAAAATTCAGTTTTTATTTGATTTTGGAGCCTTTTATTGTTGGAGTCGTTGAGTGAATATCTTGCCTACAAAAACAACTTTGAGGGCTTTCACTGTAAAAGGCAAGGCTTTGAACCGAGTGAAAAGAAGGGGGGTTTCTCTTCATTGTTCGTCCAAAAAAAAATAGCAAACTGAAGAGAAAAAGAGAAGAAGTTGACATGAGTAGGGAAAAGGGAGAGAAAGGGGCTTGGTTCTTGAAGGAAAAAAGGAAAAGTCAGCGGAAGCTTTTGCTTTTGCAAAAAGAGACAGGGACAGGTGAGAGGAAGAGGGTGACGTGAGAGCAGGAGAGAAAAGAAAACCAAAAAAAAAAAAAAAGCAAAGGGAAAGCAGAAGCGGAAGAAGACCAGTCTTCTTCTTCGGCTCGATCTCCTGCAAGCAACGATTTCCCTCCACACTCGCCGCTAGCTTCTGCTCTCCCTCTGCCGATCCATTTCTGCTCGACGATGCTACCCCCGGCGCCAATAAATCCTAAGCCAGTCGACGTGCCCTGCCTGTGAGCCCCTGCCATGCCTGCTGCAACGATCACCGTTGCAACAACTGCTCAACCCACGCCATCTCTACCGTTTTCTCTGCTCCGACCGTCGTCGTGTCTGCCTCACTTCCTTCCGGCGAGCCCACAGCAACACCTCTACGCCTTTGCTCCCTCGATGACCACGCCTGCAGCGCCCACGACCCAACATCAACCGCCCACGCCTGTAGCACTCTCTGACCACACCTCCGCCAGATGACCGAAGCTCTGTCTCGCTGGTTGCCATCTGCGAGGCCCGCGAAGCCACCTCTATTATGTTTGGCGAAGCTGCTGCTATGAAGATCCAGGTCTCACTCGAGTTGCTTCCACCGCTCCAGATCTGAACGCTGAGCTATCTCCACCAGTCCCTGCTACACCTCCACCCGCCGGTCATGGAGCCATCGTACGCCCAAGCGACATCAGGGCTGGTCGCCGAACTCCCCTCCGACGAAGTCACTGCCTTGCTGCACTGGCTCCACGCCTCTACTCAAGCCCGAACCGGTCACTGATTTTTTTGTTATTTATTTTGTGATCCCACATTTTATACCCACACTTTCTCTTAAAGTTGTGACTATTCGACATTAAGTTATCCACGCTTCATACCCTTTCGTGACAACCGCCCATTGGTTACCGTCTTGATGGAAGACGAGATATAAATAGGAACGTACGTTCATTTCTGACGGGTAATAACAAGGTCTAACTCAAACTCTCTCATTCAGAATACATCATCAGTACGAGAGTGAATTGGGGTAGTAGCATGTCCCCAATTTTCTTTGATTTCAAGTTTTTCTAACGAACGTGAACAAGAACAATGGTTAGAGGTTTGTCTTTAATTGATCCTGGCTTCTGCATGATGAATTTTTATGTCTAACATTTGGTATCAGAGCGTGTCTAGTGCCTCTACCTTGTTTTTCTCGAATTTTTGGTGTGTTTTTTGGGCATTTTGGAGATGAACAGTAATTCGGATTTTGAGGCCAACAGAGAAACTCCCAAATTCCGGGCAAATTCCGGCAACCCACCCCTTGATTTCGGACCCGCATGGTCGCACCACCATGAGGAATATTAGTCATGAGTTATTTCGGCATATCGGTGTTTGCCGGAGGCTAATCGGGCGGCAGAAGTCGTGGTGGTTGAAGGAATTGTGTTTTGGGAAATTTTAGTCTGATTTTGGGGCCAATTTTTGCTCATTTTTGCCGAAACTTGGACTCATGTAGTCATGCCGGCATGCTCTTCAAAACCCATTATTTATTTCTGTCTAGGATGGGTTGCCGGAGAAGAAACGGCAGCGAAAGCACAGCGGAAAACGGCGAAAAACCGACAGAAAGGCTTCTGTTCCCGCGAGGAAGAAGGCGCGTGGTGCCCGCGCGCGCGCTGCGGTTGCAGGCACGTGGAATCCACGCGCCACGCGCTCTCACGCGCGCTCAACCGTTGTGCGCGTTGGATCCATGCGCACGACAGTTGCCAGGTGCGTGCATTGTACGCACCCGCACACTGAAGGCGCGCGTGCAGGGCACACACTCGTGCGCTGAACCGCGCTCATGTGGACCACGCGCTTGCCGTGGGAACGGGCGCGTGCTAGGCACACGCCTGACGTCTCCGCCTCGCGTCTCTTTTTACGATTATGCCTCAAATTTTCATGTTTTTTTGCAATCTTGCCCTTGGCTGATTTATTTATTTACTGTTCTTCCCTTTGATGTATTTATTTATTTATTATTATGTCATTTTATGCATTTTTTTTAATATTTTATGCATGAAATTAAATGTCCAATGGTCCATATATTTAATTAATTAGAGAGTGGCCACAACATCTTTAATTAATTAAGTTATATAATAAAAGCCTCCGGATCATATTAAGAAATGGACATTAATTGTAATTAATTATATTAATATGATGAATTTTATCCCACAGGAATTTTCATTATATTAATATGATTAATTAGGATGAATATCATATTATTTTTCTTAATTTACCCACAGGAATTAAGAAAAGGCATATAATATGGTAGTTTCTTCATGAAGTAATTATGAATCTATTTAAATTAAAAACTTAGCACACAGGTAGTTTTTATGTTATGTGATTCATATTGTGACATGTTTACATTAGTAAAACATGATTTATTTATATTTGCCTCAAGTTTTGTGACATAAGCATGATTATTTGATATGCAGTTTCGCAACCTGTGAATTTATCTGAATTTAAGTTTGATGTTCCCATACTGAATGGTGAGAACTATAAAGTTTGGAAGGAGTCAGTTCTTCTTCAATTGGGGTGGATGGACATTGACTATGCTATAAGGAAAGACGAACCACCTGCTCTTACTAATTCAAGCACTCCAGCTGAGATAGCTCTTTATAACCAATGGGAGCGGTCTAAGCGCGTTTGTGCCATGTTTATAAGAGCTAAGATATCTCCTAGTATTCGTGGTTCGGTTGCTCAGCATGGCAATGCTAAGGCTTTATTGGAGGCCATAGATGCGCAGTTTGAAAGTTTTGAGAAGGCGCATGCCATGACCCTGATTATGAAGTTTTGAAGCTCACTAGTGTTAAAGGTGTGCGTGAGCACATCATGCAAATGAGGAACATTGCAGCTCAGCTTAAGAACCTTGAGGTTGAGATATCTGAATCATTCCTTGTGTAATATATTCTGAACACTCTCCCACAACAGTATGCACCTTTCAAGATCTCTTATAACACACATAAGAATATATGGTTTATTAATGAACTCATGACCATGTGTGTTCAAGAGGAAGAAAGACTGGTTATGGAATTGGGAGAAAGTGCTCATTTGGCAACACAAGGAAAGAATAAGGGCCATGGCAAGTATAAGGGAAAAGGTAAAATACCTCCCCAAGCTGACATTAAGAAAGAATCAAAATGCTTCTTTTGTAAACAGAAGGGGCATGTAAGGAAGGATTGTGTCAAATTTAAGGCCTGGCTCGAGAAGAAAGGTAATCCAATCTCTTGTGTTTGTTATGAATCTAATATGACTGATGTAAGTCACAACACTTGGTGGATTGATTCTGGATCTACAATCCATATTTCGAATTCCTTGCGGGGTTTTCAAAACCACGGGAAGCCAAAGTGGGAAGTGAACAAAGCATCTATTCAGGAAACAAGATGCGTTCGTATGTGGAAGCTATTGGGACATATAGACTAGTTCTCGATAGCGGTTTTGTTTTAAATTTGGAAAAGACCTTTTATGTTCCTAGTTTTTCTAGAAACTTAATTTCAGTTTCAAGACTTGTATCTTTGGGATACTCTTTTAACTTTTCAGATTCAAACTTCTATTTATCATTTAAATCTGAAATTGTCAGGAGTGGTACTTTGTTTGATGGTCTTTTTCAAATTAATTTACAAGACAATGCCTATTATGATACGATGCATGTTCATGATAAATCCGGTATAAAATGATGTATTGTGAAAGAACATTCCTCTATGTTGTGGTATCGGAGATTGGGACATATCTCCATAGAAAGAATTAAGCGATTAGTAAATGATGGAGTACTCGGAACTTTAGATTTTACTGATTGCGATACTTGTGTGGACTGCATAAAGGGAAATCAGACTAACAAGACAAAGAAAGGTGCCAAGAAGAGTACAGAAATATTAGAAATCATACACACGGATATTTGTAGTCCGGATATGGACTCATGTGGTCAGAAATACTTCATCTCCTTCATAGATGATTATTTACGTTATATGTATCTCTACTTGATTCATAATAAATATGAAGCATTAGATGCCTTTAAGGTATTTAAGGTGGAAGTAGAGAAACAATGCAATAAGCAAATTAAGATCGTGAGATCAGATAGAGGTGGAGAATTCTATGGTAGATAACTGAATATGGACAAGCACCTAGTCCATTTGCAAGATTTCTTCAAGAGCATGGGATAGTTGCCCAATATACTATGCCTGGTTCTCCGGACCAAAATGGCGTAGCGAAAAGAAAAAATCGGACCTTATTAGACATGGTGCGTAGTATGCTTAGCAGCTCCAAACTTCCTAAATCCTTGTGGACTGAAGCACTTAAGACGGCAATGTACATATTAAACTGAGTTCCGACCAAGGCTGTCCCAAAGACACCTTTTGAGTTATTTAAGGGTTGGAAACCGTGTTTGCATCATGTGCGCGTTTGGGGATGCCCATCTGAAGTGAGAGTTTATAATCCACAAGAAAAGAAGTTTGACCCAAGGACCATAAGTGGGTATTTCATTGGATATGCCGAAAGGTCTAAAGGATACAGGTTTTATTGTCCATCTCACACCACTAGAATTGTGGAATCAAGAAACGCTAAATTTCTTGAAATTGACTTGATCAATGGGAGCGATCGATCGAAGGACCTTGATCCTAAGAAATATCATACAGATACTCAACCTTCCACCTCAAGTTTAAGATTGGTTGTTTCTCATAATGTCCTTTTAGTTCAACCGGCTATTAAACAACCAATCGTTGAAGTTCCATAACCTGCTGATATTGATCTAGTAGATCCAGTTGTTCAGCAATTACCGGAAACTGTTGAACAACCAGTTGAGCAACACGCTTCTCAAGAAAATGTTGATGCAACATTGAGAAGATCTTCTAGAATAAAGAAATCAGTTATTCCTAGTGATTATATTGTGTATTTACAAGAGTCTGACTACAATATCGGAGCTGAGAATGATCCCGAAATGTTTTCACAAGCCATGGATAGTGATAAATCCAATTTGTGGTACAATGCCATGAAAAAAGAAATGAGTTCAATGGCATCTAACAAAGTCTGGGATTTGGTTGAGTTACCTAATGGTGTGAAAGCCATTGGTTGTAGATGGGTCTTCAAAACTAAGAAGGATTCATTGGGTAACATTGAAAGATATAAAGCTAGACTTGTTGCCAAAGGATTCACTCAAAAGGAATGAATCGATTACACGGAGACTTTTTCTCCTGTATCTAAGAAAGATTCTCTTCTTATTGTTTTGGCTTTGGTTGCCCATTTTGATGTGGAATTACATTAGATGGATGTGAAAACGGCGTTCCTCAATGGAGAACTAGAGGAGGAGGTTTACATGAAACAACCTGAAGGATTCTCCTCTAGTAAAGGTGAGCATTTGGTGTGCAAGCTTAAGAAATCTATATATGGCTTAAAACAAGCATCCCAACAATGGTACTTAAGGTTCCACGAAGTCATCTCTTCATTTGGTTTTGTAGAGAATGTCATGGATCAATGTATATACCAGAAGGTCAGTGGGAGCAAAATTTGTTTCCTTGTACTGTATGTGGATGATATACTACTTGCAACCAATGATAAGGGGTTGCTACATGAGATGAAACAATTTCTTTCTAAGAGTTTTGACATGAAGGATATGGGTGAGGCATCTTATGTCATTGGCATTAAGATCCATAGAGATAGACCTCGAGGCATTTTAGGACTATCTCAAGAAACCTATATTAATAAGGTCCTAGAGAGATTTTGGATGAAAGATTGTTCACCAAGTATAGCACCCATTGTGAAAGGTGACAGGTTCAATTTGAACCAATGCCCGAAGAACGATCTAGAAATGGAACAAATGTACAACATTCCATATGCTTCTGTTGTTGGAAGCTTGATGTATGCTCAGGTTTGAACTCGACCTGACATCGTTTTTGCTGTGGGAATGCTGGGAAGATATCAAAGTAATCCAGGTTTAGACCACTGGAGAGCTGCAAAGAAAGTGATGAGATACCTTCAAGGTACCAAAGACTATATGCTTATGTATAGACGGACTGACAACTTGGAAGTGGTCGGTTATTCGGATGCAGACTTCGCGGGCTGCGTTGATTCACGAAAATCAACATCATGATACATTTTTATGTTAGCTGACGGAGCCGTATCATGGAGAAGTGCCAAGCAGACTTTGACTGCTACTTCCACTATGGAGGCTGAGTTCGTTTCTTGTTTTGAGGCTACCTCGCATGGTGTATGGTTGAAGAGTTTCATTGCTGGGCTTAGAATTATTGATTCAATTTCTAGGTCATTAAGAATATATTGTGACAATTCAGCTGTGGTTTTTATGGCTAAAAATGCCAAAAGTGGCAATAGAAGTAAACATATTGACATTAAGTATTTAGCCATAAGGGAACATGTTAATGAGAATAAAGTGGTCATTGAACACGTTAGCACTGAATTGATGATAGCCGATCCTTTAACTAAAGGCATGCCACCAATGAAGTATAAGGATCATGTAACTAGTATGGGAATAGGTCCCATCATGTAATTTGTCATCATATGAATGATTTTTGTTGTATGAAACTCTTATTCAGTTGTAATGTTGATTCTCAATTTTTGTGTACACATTTTGTTGTTTATGAGAATAACATTTATCCTTGGTTCTGGAATAAACATGGGGTTTATTTATTAAGATTTGTTGTCACATATAGGCTGACATTAAAGAAATAAGGTGTATTGTGATACATGGAAGATATTACTCACTCTTAGAGGACATGTCGCCATGATCCATGTGTTTTGTTTCTTTTCTTTAAACATAAAGTTTTCGTGGAATTAGTTGAATGATCTGTGTGATGAAAATGATGGGATCAAGTGGGAGAATGTTATTTATTTTGTGATCCCACATTTTATACCAACACTTTCTTTTAAAGTTGCGACTATTCGACATGAAGTTATCCATGCTCCGTACCCTTTCGTGACAACCGCCCATTGGTTACCGTCTTGATGGAAGACGAGATATAAATAGAAACGTACGTTCATTTCTGACGGGTGATGACAAGGTCTAACTCAAACTCTCATTCAGAATACACCATCAGTACGAGAGTGAATTGGGGTAGTAGCGTGTCCCCAATTTTTTTTTTTTTTTATTTCAGGTTTTTCTAACGAACGTGAACAAGAACAATGGCTGGAGGTTTGTCTTTAATTAATCCTCGCTTCCGCATGATGAATTTTTATGTCTAACATTTTTTTCCTGAAGCTCCGAATCGCCGGACCTTGCCGAAGCTCCGCACCTTCGCAACCTCCAATCGACGGTGACACCATCGTCACAATTGCCGCCCTTCACTGGATCCGGTGACCAGCCACACGAGCACAAGCCGTGCTTGGGAAGAAAAAGAAGAAAGGAAAAAACAAAAGAAAAAAAAAGGAAATTAGGTAGTATATTTTTATTTTTTATTTTTTACTTATTTCATGTTATGGTAGCTTATTTTTAAGTTTAATTATTTGAATTGTAGTGTTGTATGTCAATATTTGTAGACCTTGTAGACATTAGGAGTTTTATCCCAAATTAAGGTAATTATTAATTTGACCCGTAAGACGTCGAGTCATTTTTTTTAATTACTTTAATTTTTAGGAATTTTGATAGTATTTCAATCTTTAAATCATTATAGAGTTAAAATAATTGTTAATTTAATCCGTGAGACAACGGATTATTTTTCGGTTATTTTAATTCTTATCTTCATTCTTTTAAAATAATTACTTCTTTGGAAAGATTAAAATATCAAAAAAATCAAAAAGTACATAAAAATCTAAATATTGCATTAGAGCATTTATTTAGGACTATATTTTTTTAGTAAATTAGGATTCATAGGATTATATTTTTTTTTAGATTATACTTTTAGATGGGTGAGTTATGGCTAATTTTAAATAATGTTGGTATGTCTTGATTTTTTATATAGCTTTTAAGATAAGATATAGTTTAAGTTAAATTGATTCCTAAAATAAATTAGAATATCATTCACTTTGGTTAGTCTAATTAGTTTTTTTAATTCCGAATTTCAATAAAAAGAATCCAAAAATATTAGGTACATATTAATTAATTTGCATAATAGGTTTAATTAGAATTTGTTTATTAGTAAAATATTGTCATATCTAGAACTTAGGTGCTTAGGTCCATACACATTTCATATTAAAGCGACACACCTAGAAATTTTTAGATTAAGTCAATTTTCATTTAGTAAAACAAAAGAGGAACAAAAAATGTTATGCATGCCATATGAGTTATAGTTTAATTGCTTTTTTAATAAAAAGGAAAATGCTAAAAGATGATTATTGCACCATTAAGTTACTTTCTTTTTAATAAAATTTATTAGGTCATTTAAAAAAAACAAAAATAAACTAAAGATCATTTCCTTGGTTAGTTAATATGTTAATTCATAATCAATCTCATTTCATATCATCATTATTTAGCATAGATTGCATATATGCATTAAAAATGAATTATCATAAAAAAAAAAATCATAAAAGAGCATTCGTGTAGAAATACCATGTCATTCATCCCATATCACGTAACACATGCATATTTAGGATTATATAATTTAGATTGCATACATATAGTGATAAGTTTAAGTCATACCATATGAATTGCATCTCGCGTGTCATTAAAATAAATCCATGCATATTAAATTTAGATTAAGATTGCATATAATTAAGATTTCTTAAAAAAAGAAAAATTAGGTGTCTTGTCATTTAGAAATCCTGTTTAGGGCATGCAATTTTATTAGCATTTTTTATTGAATGTTATTTTATTGATTGTGCACTTGCATGACCACCATTTGCATGTTAGTAGCTTAGGTAAAAATTAATCAACATTGCCTACAAAATATTTTTGAAATTAAAATAAAATGTACCGAAAAGGCGTTAGACTAATCTAACGTAACCATTTCCCCGGACTTATTAAATCTCTGTGATAGGATTCTTAGATGGTGTTGAGTTCTAAAGTGAGCGAAAATAAAGTATTCTCCCATACTTTATTTGAGTTTCTAATCAACCCTAATTGATTAGTGGCGGCTCTAAATTGAGTATAATTGCATGTTTAAATAGATTAATTTCTTAACATCAAGTTGCGATTGGTAGAACTTGGGAGGGTTCGTGCCAAGTCTTCGAACTTAGTAATCCATTAGCTTTCTTTTAGTAATTCACCCTCGGGAGGGTCGCGCAAGAATACATCTCAGCTGCGCCATCTACATCTAAGGATCCCTCCAAGGTTAAAATTACTGACACACCTCAAATTGTTGTTGATGATGAGGTACTGATACTGCTGTACCAAAACTGAGCAGGAAAACGCTTGATAAAAATTGAGGGGACATTTACCCAAGAGTTAAAACTCATAGTGGACATAGGCCTTATGTGGTCAAGATGACCCAATATTTCATCATTTTTTTCAAATATATATATATATATGGAGACTTAGGAGGATTTGACAGATGCTTTCTTCAAGCAATATAAGTATAATATTGATGTCACTCCATCTCAAGAAGATTTACTTCGCACTGAGAAGAAGAGGATATAATCTTTCAAGGCATATGTCACGAGATGGAGGACTGTAGCCGCTCAGATAACTCCAGAGCCAATAGAAAAGGAGCTGATGGATTTGTTCATGAAGACACTCCTGCCTGAGTATTGAAGTCGAATGTTGGGATCGACTACCGAGTCATTCAATCAGCTAATCCCTGTTGGAGAGCGAATTGAAGTAGCATTGCGTGATGGATGGGCGTCTGATCAAACCAACTCATATGGGAGAGTTTCAACCAAGAAGGATAAGGAACTTGTAGCGGAGGTTCATGCAGCTTATATGCAACCACCTCGCCCTACCCCGAACACCTATCAGGGAGGAGCACGACCATTCTTTGGCCAGCAGAAGAACTCTTCCAGGCGTCAATTTACGCCTCTTCCTAAGACATTGTCCAAGATCTTGCCAACCCTTCAGAAGAAATAATTACTCGCTAAGGAGCCTAAGCGACCTAATCCCGAGCGATTCCCCAACTATGATCCGTCCAAGACATGTGCTTATCATATGAGAGAGGTAGGGCATTCTGTTGACAATTGATATATGTTGCAACACAAAATCCAAAATCTTTTGGATGCCAAGGTGGTCTCATTTCGCGATGCACAGCCGAACATCCAGAATAACCCACTCCCTGACCACCCAGAAGCTGTGAATGCAATTTTCAATTTTGATGCTGAGCCAACCATGTTTCAGATGATACATGAGGAAGCAGAAATAATGGACACCTTGGGGCAATCAAGTGGCAAATTCGATTACTATGTAAAGTATTCGGCTCCTCCCAGCTCCTACTTCGACCCACGGGATATCATCCCAGATGGATGGGGTGGCATAGATGATCTCGCACCTTCAAAGATTGAGAGCTTTGATGACTCACTCAAAGGAATGACTGAATTGTTTGAAGATAATTTAGTGTTTGCCATCGACAAAGCTCGAGAGTAGGAGAATTTTAATTTTTTGCACACTCCTCTGCGCAGGAGTCTTTATTGCTTTCCGTATTTGCATATTTGCACTTTCAATTCTAGGATTTCTCTCATTTCAATAATGTAATTTGCTTTTCATCCAATAAAATACATGGATATTTTCGTGTTTTAAGGGCATGTTGAAGTACACCAAACTAGCCCTGTGATGAAATCCTACCCAAAAGAAAACATCAATGAGCTAATTCTGAAGGCTGGGCTTCTTCATGTTCCCTTGAAAAAATTTTCAAAATAAAATTATCTTCCAACATGCATCTAATTTACCCTATTTGTTTCTTTTAATTATTTGCTTTATGTTTCAGGTGCAGCCTTGCGCAAATTTAAGGAATCTATATGAGCTCCCTTGTAAAGAGGGGCAAGACACAGACACTTAATAGCTTTGACTTTATGATAGAGCATGTCATTTTTATCATTTCAGAATGTTTTCACATGATGTGTAATTCACCAATTCCACTTGAAATTTATCAAAATGGACAATTCAGTGAAAGATGTCGAGTTACTTGAACATGCTAAGTGAGGTGTGAAAGGCAAGCCTAATCCCATACACAGTCCCCTGTCTATACATTGTGAGGTGAGCATGGAAACATTTTGTGTTTCAAGATAAAGATTTTTCTTGCATGAAGTACGACAATTAAAATGATGAGGGGCAGTTCATTTCTCTATAGTGAACCCTTGTTTAACCCTTCTTTGAGCCTAAATACTTGAAGAACTTCTTTCATACTACCCCTGTCAAGAACCACCCCGCACCAGGGCAAATGGAGGTAAGTTGACATTGAAGGAGAGTGAAATGGATATAAATTTTCTTGCTCTCACTTGCATCAATCTTCAAGTCATGCTATTACATTGAATTCATGTGGTAATTTAAGTGCCTTAGGATGACGAAGAGTGTTTCTTTCACTATCCTACACACTTATATCCTTTGCATAGCCCACTTGAGCCTGCAATTTCATTTTTTTAAACCCAGTTGGTGATCATCCCCCACATTGGGGCAAAGCAAGAGATAGATGAAGACCCTTGAAGATTCGAGTGTCATTTAACACACATTGTGCACAAGAACTGAAATCAAAATAGAACTAAGGGGCATGAAAAAGTAGTGTACCTGGTAAAAGCAAGGCCAATGCCCATGAAAAGAAGAGAGAAATGACTGATGAATTGGGGGGCATATAAAAAAAAACGGTGTGCCTAATCGATGCCCATCATTAAAGAAAATGATTTTAAAAGAAAAATGTTGAGAAAAGATCTTCAGTTGAATAATTATTGGCATCAGTGATAAACTCTTGAGTCAATAAAGAAATCTGTTAAGAAGACAATCCGTGGCGAAGAAAATTGGTGGTAATGTTAAGATGATCACCAACTCTTACCAATTACACACATCTTTGAGCCTAATGATCCTTTTGTTTCTCAACCCATGAACCCAGCCTATGTTACGTCCCTTATAAAGTCTCTTCAGATTAGGGCATTTGAATAAACATATGAATTCACATGTTTTGAGCATTGCTCGAAGAAGTGTAAGCAAGATTATTTCTTTCTCATTTTGCAGGGTTCTTGACTTGTAAACCCGAAGATGATTATAGAATTGTTCTTTCAATTGCTTTGACTCAAAGAGTCCCTTTTGCTAAGCCATTGACCAAATCCACATTAAAATCCTTTTCAAAGATCTCTCAAATTAGTAAGGTCATACTTCTTGCAAGAAAATTCAAACTCTTATCGACAAAATGATGATAAGATTGAGTGATATATTCCCGCATCAATGGTCGGGACAAATAACCCCTTCTAAATGAGAGCGAGTGAAAAAACCATTTTCACACCAAAAGTGTCTCATTTAGCATGTTCAAGAGATTCACAGCTTAGTGAAAATTGTCTTGATATTTTTTCCTGGTGGAAGTTTGAAAAAGCCATCATGTATGGACCTTCATTGAATTAAAAAAAAAAAATTTGAAGTGAATTTTTCCTCAAAGACCAAAGGACTTGTCTTTGAAGCCTTGAGTTTGTTCAGTCATCTTGGTGCTTGATGAGAATTCCAAGTACCTAAAATCTTTTCAAATGTCTAGTTTGAGTTCCAGATGTTTGAACCTATAAACGCTTGATATGATTTCCAAGTGTTTGTCTTTTCAAACATCTGATGTGATTTCCAAATGTTTAGTAATATATTTTCAAATGTCTAATGTGAACTCCAGATATTTGAACCCTTAAATGCTTAATGTGACTTCCAATTATTTGTCCTTCCAAATGTCAAATGTGATTTCCAGATGTTTAGTAAATGTTTTCAAATGTCCAGCATGAATTCCAGATATTTGAATCTTTAAATGCTTAATGTGACTTCCAAGTATTTGTCTTCTCAAACATCCGATGTGATTTCCAAGTGCTTGGGATCTTATGAGAGTTCAGATCTCTAAAGACTTTGAGCCTTTCAATTATCTGAAGAGATTTCCAGATGTTGGTCAGGTTTCATAGGAATCATTTCACACCTAATAATACTTTTCTGAATCTCCAAATAAGTATGATAGGTACATTGAGTATTCTTGCATTTTGCATTACCTTGCTTTTATTTGAGTTCATTTCTTAAAAAAAAAAAAAATCATTACAATTAACATTTGTATATGCATTTCATATTCATTTTGCATTCATTCTGCATAATCTAAATTTAGGTGTCATTTATCTTTGAAAGAAACCTCTACGAGCTTCCCTTCAAAAAGGGGCAGCTGTTGACACCTAATATTTTAGAAAATGATAAATAAAATAAAAATTCGATTTTGGAAATTTTTTATTGAAAATATATCTTCATTTCAAAATTCTAAAAAAAAAAATCGATTTTTATTTGATTTTGGAGCCTTTTATTGTTGGAGTCGTTGAGTGAATATCTCGCCTGCAAAAACAACTTTGAGGGCTTTCACTATAAAAGGCAAAGCTTGAACCGAGTGAAAAGGGGGGGGGGGGGGGTTTCTCTTCATTGTTTGTCCAAAAAAAATAGCAAAGAAAAAGAAGAGTGGAAAAGAGAAAAAGAAAAGTTGACATGAGTAGGGAAAAGAGAGAAAAAGAAGAGTGGAAGAAAGAGAGAAAGGGGCTAAGTTCTTCAAAAAGGAAAAAGTTAGGAAAAGTCAGACATTTTAAATAATTTTTTTTATTTTCCACGTGAATTTTTTAATTTTTTTAATTTTTTTAAAAATTAAATTTAAAAAAAATCAAATTTATTCATTTTATCTTATTTTTACCAAAAAATTTAAAAAAAAAAGTTAAAATCAGAAAGAGACCCCAAGCGAGGCCGGCGACCACGCCCGCCCGGGTGAGGCCTCGGGACGAGGTGAGAGGAAGAGGGTGACATGAGAGTAGGAGGGCCGAAAATCGGGGAAAACCAAAATCCGGGCTTTTGTTGAAAATAGGATAAGAATAAATTTAATTTTTTTAGTTTTTAAATCTAATTTTTTTTTATAAAAAAGATGGATAAAAATTAATTAAAAAATACACCTGGAAAATAAAAAAATTATTTAAAATGCCACGTCAGCATATTTAACGGAAAAGGCTAATGGTGTCAACCTTAGGACTCGTTTGAAACAATTTGACAAGTTTTAGGACTTAAATGCACTTTTGCAAGTTTTATGACTGAAATGCATTTTCGTGACAAGTCAGAAACTTCCGAAACACTTATCCAAAAAAAAAAAGAAAGCAAAGGGAAAGCAAAAGCGGAAGAAGATCAGTCTTCTTCTTCGGCCGCTCGATCTCCTGCGAGCAACGATTTCCCTCCACACTCGCCGCTAGCTTCTGCTCTCCCTCTGCCGACCCATTTCTGCTCGATGATGCTGCCCCGGCGTCAATAAATCCTAAGCCAATCAACGTGCCCCGCCTGTGAGCCCTGCCACGCCTGCTGCAACGATCACCGCTGCAGCAACTGCTCAACCCGCACCATCTCTACCGCTTTCCCTGCTCCAATCGTCATTGTGTCTGCCTCACTTCCTTCCGACGAGCCCACAACAACACCTCTATGCCTCTGCTCCCTCGACGACCACGCCTGCAACGCCCACGACCCAACATCAGCCGCCCGCGCCTATACCACTCTCTGACCACACCTCCGCCAGATGACCGAAGCTCTGTCCCGCTGGTTGTCGTATGCGAGGCCCGCGAAGCCACATCTGTTATGTCTGGCGAAGCTGCTACTACGAAGATCCAGGTCTCACTCGAGTTGCTTCCACCGCTCCAGATCTGAATGCCAAGCTATCTCAACCAGTCCCTGCTGCACCTCCACCCGCCGGTCATCGAGCCATCGTACGCCCAAGTGACGTCAGGGCTGGTCGCCAAACTCCCCTCCGACGAAGTCACTGCCTTGCTGCACCGCGACACCATTGCTTTGCGCCTCTGCTCAAGCCCGAACCAATCACTGATTTTTTTTCCTGCAGCTCCGAATGGCCGGACCTTGCTGGAGCTCCGCACCTCCGCAACCTCTAATCAACGGTGACGCCACAGTTACAGTTGCCGCCCTTCACTGGAGCCGGTGACTAGCCACACGAGCACAAGCCGTGCTTGGGAAGAAAAAGAAGAAAGGAAAAAAAAAGAAAAAAAAGGAAATTAGGTAGTATATTTTTATTTTTTTTATTTTTTACTTATTTCATGTTATGTTAGCTTATTTTTTAAGTTTAATTATTTGAATTGTAGTATTGTATGTCAATATTTGTAGACCTTGTAGACATTAGGAGTTTTATCCCAAATTAAGGTAATTATTAATTTGACCCGTAAGACGTCGGGTCATTTTTTTTTAATTACTTTAATTTTTAGGAATTTTGATAGTATTTCAATCTTTAAATCATTATAGAGTTAAAATAATTGTTAATTTAATCCGTGAGACAACGGATTATTTTTCGGTTATTTTAATTCTTATCTTCATTCTTTTAAAATAATTACTTCTTTGGAAAGATTAAAAAAATAAAAAAAAAAATCAAAAAGTACATAAAAATCTAAATATTGCATTAGAGCATTTAGGTTTAGTAAATTAGGACTATATTTCGTTAGGGCTAATTTTAAATAATGTTGGCATGTCTTGATTTTTTATATAGCTTTTAAGATAAGATATAGTTTAAGTTAAATTGATTCCTAAAATAAATTAGAATATCATTCACTTTGGTTAGTCTAATTAGTTTTTTTTATTCCAAATTTCAATAAAAAGAATCCAAAAATATTAGGTACATATTAATTAATTTGCATAATAGGTTTAATTAGAATTTGTTTATTAGTAAAATATTGTCATATCTAGAACTTAGGTGCTTAGGACCATACACATTTCATATTAAAGCGACACACCTAGAAATTTTTAGATTAAGTCAATTTTCATTTAGTAAAACAAAAGAGGAACAAAAAATGTTATGCATGCCATATGAGTTATAGTTTAATTTTTTTTTTAATAAAAAGGAAAATGCTAAAAGATGATTATTGCACCATTAAGTTACTTTCTTTTTAATAAAAATTATTAGGTCATTTAAAAAAAACAAAAATAAACTAAAGATTATTTCCTTGGTTAGTTAATAGGTTAATTCATAATCAATCTCATTTCATATCATCATTATTTAGCATAGATTGCATATATACATTAAAAATGAATTATCATAAAAAAATCATAAAAGAAAGCATGCGTGTAGAAATACCATGTCATTCATCCCATATCACGTAAAGACATCCATATTTAGGATTATATAATTTAGATTGCATACATATAGTGATAAGTTTAAGTCATACCATATGAATTGCATCTCGCATGTCATTAAAATAAATCCATGCATATTAAATTTAGATTAAGATTACATATAATTAAGATTTCTTAAAAAAAGAAAAATTAGGTGTCTTGTCATTTAGAAATCATGTTTAGGGCATGCAATTTTATTAGCATTTTTTATTGAATGTTATTTTATTGATTGTGCACTCGCATGACCACCATTTGCATGTTAGTAGCTTAGGTTAAAATTAATCAACATTGCCTACAAAATATTTTTTAAATTAAAATAAAAGGTACCGAAAGGGCGTTAGACTAATCTAACGTAACCATGTTCCCCGAACTTATTAAATCTCTGGTTCGCGAAAATAAAGTATTCTCCCATACTTTATTTGGGTTTCTAATCAACCCTAATTGATTAGTGGCAGCTCTAAATTGAGTATAATTGCTTGTTTAAATAAATTAATTTCTTAACATCAAGTCGCGATTGGTAGGATTTGGGAGGGTCCGTGCCAAGTATCGGACTTAGTAATCCATTAGCTTTCTTTGAGTAATTCACCCTCGGGAGGGTCGCGACATGTTGGTTTCCCGATGGAAGGAACTGCCTCCTACTGGAGATATTTCTTGAGGATATTTCCCTCCGTCGGAGATTATTCTAATGTCTACCTCGATTCTCTGTGCCTCTTGAGAGTACGCATATTATCTCCATTAGATCATGCATATCTTTATGGATTGGTCATGCATACTCTGACTAGCTTTTTGATTGGCGGGTTCCAAATATGGTTCCTCGCGTCGTGTTCGGTCAGGCCCCCATTGTCCCAACCAGCACTGGAACGGATGGTGAATGGTCCACCCGGCGATGAGACAGGAGCTATTTCAGTGGTGGCGAGGAGACCGATTGGGAATGACGATGTCTCGGGTCAAGTTTCCTTTCATGATTCGGTGGCCATTGCTCGGCCCACCAATCTGTACGTAACTTCTGAATTATGGACAGCGCTGAGTGGTGCATTTATGATTTTAATTGCCTCATCTACCAGTACATTGAAGGGCGACTCCATTAAAAATCTTAAGTACGGACCCAAGTTGCAAAATCAAATAAATGTACATTGAAAACGCCCCATTTGTTTCACGAAAATTATATAATTTGAAATATATTTTCTTAAAGATAAATATTTGTATTTGTTGAAATAATTAATCAATAAAAAAATTCATGGACTAAGAAAATATATTTTGTCCTTAAGTGACCCAAATGATATTTTCAGAATTTTTTTTTTCCAAATCATTCATTTTATGCAGAACAAACACACCATAAAATGTTAAAGAGTGTTTTTAGGTTATTTATTAAGTCTCATTAAATGTGTTTTGACAATTTCAACGTTTAAGTGTTACTGTTAAAATTGGTAATTACATTTATGTTCACAGTATGTTAAGAAATATGTAATTTTGTTTTTAAATCATTTACACCACTGGGATTTTCTTTATAAGTGTCCTATAGACACTCAATCAATGCCTTGAAAAATAATTTTATTTGAATAAAATATAATTAAAGACGTCCCTATAACTAAAATACCTAGCCAAACAATTTTCTGGAGTACACTGCTTTAAATGAGCGGATGGGCAAGAGGCGAAGCAATGCATGGGTTCACTGGAATTTTTAGACATTTTCTTCATTGCTGAGGTCAATCATGGGTCTTGCGGTACGTAACCCGCCAAAAAAATATACATTACGAGAAGAAAAGTTCTTCAAATTTCAACCTCTTCAGTCATTTGCTCGTAAAGTTTATTCGACAAGCTTAGGTTTTGCAACTTGTGAGTCAAAACCAGGTGTTGAATTTGCATAAACATTTAGCTAACTAGACCGGAAAAATTCAAATGTACCGCAAACTGTTCTGGGTATTCTTAGCTCAAAAGTCAAAAGTCATTCGCTAAATGCCGATTAATCGCGTATAAACTCTTTCAAGTTACATCACTCATGTAACATATAGACCGAATGCTTATATCTAATTGACACATGAGGCATGTAGTGTGAAGTGAACCTCCAGATTGCTTAGCCTCTTGAACCCATTTGAGGTTTGGTGAGGATAATTTGAGTTGATTAAGAATAATTGATAAAATAAAAATCACTTAACTTACTTAGCAAAAAAGTTGCTACTTCATGCGATAAGAAGAAAAAAGAAAATGGTTACATAACGTAATTCGTTCCATTTAAGAAAAAGATGATAAAAGTGGCTACTTAATTCATTGGCAGCACAAGCATGGAATTCGATCTTGAGATCTACTAATGGGGATGCATATGAATAAATGAATAAATGGATGGGAGAATATGAGCTCAAATAAGAGATACATGGGTCGTAGTCAGTATCTCTCCATGGCCTTTCACCTCTCAAAACATTTTTCATGGACCATGCTATTTCGCTAATGTTATTGAATAATTCTCTCGTTACCTAAAATTAAATCTTTAATTTCAACGATCTACTGCAGATCCTTAATTTCGGACGAGCTCTTGAAATAGGGCTATCAATGCTCGAGGAAATCTCAATGATCAATCCAAAAGAGAATCAAGATCCAATGACCACTGCAAATAAAGGTGGGAACATGAGAATAGAAAAGTGCAACCTACGTTCTGCAGTCATCTTCGCTCAAATTTGGCTTCACAGCGCAATGCACACTACTTTTCTCTGTGGCCAGAATTTTGGAACGTGAAAACGGATAACAACAGTCTAAAAAATAATCATTGTCTATTTTAACAGCCAAGGTAAATTTCGAAAAGTACATTGCATGTAACTTATGCGAACTGTTATTATCTTGATTCTCAATTATGCGTGTCTCAATGTAGGTTCACCTAATTAGCGGTTGAAATGGAATTTGAATTTGTCAATCACATAATACTTTTTTCTCTATAAGTTTGGAATTCTTATAATTGCATGACACATGTCTAAAAGCTTTGCTCACAGTAGACGTGCATGCATATGCTTTCTATAACAAGAGCTCAGTATGGTGAACATGAGAATGGGGATGATAATGGTATAAATTTAACTGACAAGATAATATAAATATATAGAATCGGTTCTCGAATATATTTCATTTGTTTGAACATCATTTGGTGTTTATTACACATCCTTAATATATATTAAACTTGCCAAATTACGGTCCAAGTATCAACGATCCAAATCCAACCACTAGCTTTCAAGGTCTAGTCATCAAGGATCTCGAATCTGCCTGTCAGGCACTTGAATCTAATTATTGATGACGGTCTTATAATAGCAGAGATTAAGCCATATATGAAAAATTAAAAAATACCTAACTTTTTCTGAATTTGTCAAACGACTAAAAATAAAGAAATTATTTATTTATTTATTTATTTATTTATTTATTTATTTATAGCGGAAACAACCAAACGCGCCAAGGACCGTCGACCCAATTTTTGGATTATGAGATCTGCAAATGAACGTGAAGGAGCCGCGTCACGCTCTCCTCATCCCTCACCGCATCACGTGTCTCTCACGTCTTCCAAGTCGGAATTGCTCGCCGACGTGCCACCTGCCTTCCCCTCTCGATCTCGCCCCGCCTATAAATAGACCAAAACCTCACGTTCCCCTGTCTTACCCCCATAGCCATTCCCGTCTCTCCTTCCTCGCCCAGAAAAGAGCAAGAGCAAGAGCAAGAGATTTGCTCGAGAAACGATCAAAACTCAGAGGAGGGAGGGAGGGAGAGAGAGAGAGAGATGGCTTCGATAGATATGATCCAAAAGCCGCACGCGGTGTGCATTCCCTACCCAGTCCAGGGCCACATCAACCCCATGTTCAACCTCGCCAAGCTCCTCCACCACCGGGGCTTCCATGTCACCTTTGTCAACACCGAGTACAACCACAGCCGCCTCCTTCCGCTCCCGCGGCCCCTCCTCCCTCGATGGCCTCCCGTCTTTTCGGTTCTGCACCATCCCCGATGGCCTCCCACCCTCTGACGTCGATGCCACCCAGGACATATCCGCCCTCTGCCAGTCCACGAGTAAGTTCTGCTTGCCCTACTTCAGGGACCTGCTCCAGAGGCTCAGCGAGGAGAGCACGACATCAGGTTCCCCGCCTGTAAGCTGTGGTGTCGGACGGCGGGATGACCTTCACACTCGATGCTGCAGAGGC